>JAMKCH010019998.1:0-76298 GCA_023653785.1 Ophioderma brevispina | reverse complement strand
CTGAGTTAAGGCTTCATGGGTTTCAGATCTGTAGGTGTTACAATTTTTTTGTTACAAACACCTCAAAATCACCAAAAAGTGAGTTAGTCCTTTTGTTTGTCAACCCTCGAGGTCATATACCCGCACATTGCAAATAACAGGGGGTGGGTCCATATTGCCGAGCATGGGCGGAATAAGGGACCCTTTGCAAAAAAAAGTTGTTTGAAAGCCTATAGCTTTTATTTAGTTGAGATGAATAATATTTTTGGTAGGTACCCCTACCCACGAACCAAAGCTTCCAATTGATAATGAAAGTCTTAAAGAATAAAATACAATCTTGAAATTACGATCTTGCTTAAGGGGTCCATATTACCCGCTTACCCCACTTAAGTGCTGATAGGGGTGTGCGCTTGGCCAGCAGCCACCTGGATTTTGAAGCGGAAAAATTGTGACGATTCCTACTGCCCCGGCGTCCGTCTAATTTAATAGACACCAGCGCTTGGAGAATGTTTACAGTGATTTTTAAACGCTATATAAAAAAACTGATTATTAGTCCGGGCTCATAGACAATAACGGAATAAGGCGTGGAACTAATGTTGCGTGAAAGAGTCAACTGAATCGAGTGCCATCTATTCTTTACGTTGTAAGCCGGGAGGAGTATGGCGGATATAATTCTACACTGGTACGATTCTTCCCTGGCCATCAAAGACGTTGAACGTGTGGCTCTTGGAGGCTCTTTTAAGGAACATTGAACGTTCTTGTTGTTGAGTGTCATCATTCAAGATGGTCTTGACTACAATTTCTAGTCGAGCAATGGCAGTCTGACGCTTATGCCCAATAATTAGAGAGAAAACAAACGACTGGAGTTCGTCATCACGTTTGTAGTCGGCGTCATCAAGTGGTCTTGCTACAATTCTCGTCGAGGGAATGGCGCTGACGCTTCTTAATGCCCTAAATAATTGGAGAGCAACAAACGACCGGAGTTCGTCATCACTGTTGTAGTCGGCGTCTCAAGATGGTCTTGCTACAATTACTATTTCTAGTCGAGGAATGGCAGTTGCCGTCTTCATGCCCCAAATAATTGGATAGAGCAACAAACGACCTGAGTCGTATCACTGTTTGTAGTCGGCATCATCAAGACGGTCTTGCTACAATTTTGCGAGGAATGAGAACAGTCTGACGTTTTATGCCCAAAATAATGAGAGAGCAACAAATGACCTGGAGTTCATCATCACTGTTGAGTCATTCAAGATGGTCTTGCTACAATTACTATTTCTAGTCGAGGAATGGTAGTCTGACGCTTATCCCCAATAATGGGAGTGCCAAAATATACTTCGTTCTTGATCAAAGTCATTACCTTTATAAATCTGTTGATGGAAGAATTCACGGCCATACGGCGAGGAATTATCAAGTGATCTACTGGAAAAGCTGACACCCACATACTAATGCATACGAGGTACGTTAGCTGCAAACACAAAAACCAAACGCAGTGTTTGTTCGTTCCCAAGTGACACAGATTTCTTTGCGCTCCTTTAAAATCACAACATTGCGCCTGGAGTTTTATTGTGATGGATGTTGAACGGTCTCTAATACTCGACGCACCAAATGATATAATATCCCCAGAGAGCGTTGGACCAAGTATGTTCTACCTTACCTGGATTCTATGCCTTTACTGGTAGATTGGGGAATATACCGCTGCTTTCTTGCGTAAGGGGACATCTGTCATTGATCAAATGGCCTAAAAATGGCCCCGTTAATGTCGACATTTTATAGCAACCTGGGAGAGATGCTCCAGGAGTCTCACCTGATGTAAGTGATGCATTAGAAGTAGTTTTTGTGTGGGCAAGCTAGGTTGGGGATTGTGAATTACGCTAGATTTGTCATATCTGGAAAGTATATGCTCCCAAGACTGGATCATCCACTAAATACCATGAAAAAAAATCTTCAGATCCATCTGGTCTTCAACAAAAGATGAGGGGGCGGAGCAAACTAATTGTCAAAACTCCAGTAGACTTTGGACTAGAAAACCCATGGATGGAGGTTCACAGAAAATGAATATCTTTTGGTCTGTACCTACCCATGAAACCAAAGATTCCAATTGATAAGGATGAAAAGTCATTAAAGAATAAAAATACAATTTTGGAAAATTACGATCTTGCTTAAGGGGTCCATATGTTTACCCCGCTTTACCCCAATCTAAGTGCTGATAGGGATGTGCGCTTGGCCAAGCAGCCACCTGGATGAAGCGAAATAATTGCGACAATTTCCTGATGGCGGCGTACCGTCGTAATAATTTCAAGGCCAACAGCGCTGGAGACTTGTTTATACAGGGATTAAGCGCTTATATAAAAACTGATTATTAGTCGGTGCTGCATAGGACAAGAACGGAATAACGATTGAAACTAATGTTGCGTGAAGAAGTAACTGAATCGAGTGCCCATATTCTTTACCGTTGTAGCGGGAGAGTAGGGCGGACTATAATTCTTACACTGAGTACGATTCTTCCCTGGCCATCAATGGAGTGGAAACGTGTGGCTTCATAGAAGGCTTCTTTTACGGACAATTGAACGTCTTTGTTGTCGTCATCATTCAAGACGGTCTTGCTACAATTTCTAGTCGAGCAATGGCAGTCTGACGCCTTATGCCCCAAATAATTAGAGAGCAACAAACGACCTGGAGTTCGTCATCACTGTTTGTGTCGGCGTCATCAAGATGGTCTGCTACAATTTCTGTCGAGGAATGGCAGTGTCTGACGCTTTTAATGCCCCCAAAAATTCGGAGAGCAAACAAACGACTTGGAGTTGTCATCACCTGTTTGTAGTCGGCGTCATTCAAGATGGTCTTGCTACAATTTATAGTCAAGGAATGGCAGTCTGACGTTTATGCCCCAATAATTGAGAGCAACAAAGACCTGGAGTTCGTCATCAATGTTTTTGTAGTCCGGCATCATTCAAGACGGTCTTGCTACAATTTCTAGTTGAGGAATGGCAGTCTGACGTTTATGCCCCAATAATTGGAGAGCAACAAATGACCTGGAGTTTCATCATCACTGTTGTAGTCATTCAAGATTGTCTTGCTACAATTTCTAGTCGAGGAATGGCGTTGACGCTTATGCCCCAATAATGGGTGAGAGCACAAAATTACTTCGCTCTGAATTAAAAGTCATCCTTATAAATCTGTTGATGAAGAAGGTCACGGCCATTCTTGCAGGAGGAATTATAAAGTGTGATCCTTATGAAGCTGGACACACCACATACTAATTGCATACGACGGTACGTAGCGCAAAACACCGAAAGAGAAAACCAAACCGCCAGTGTTTGTTCGTTGACAGTGACACAGATTTCTTTGCGCTCCTTTAACATCACACATTGCGCCTGGAAGTTTTATTGTATGGATGTTTGGAAACGGGCTTCTTCTAAACTAGACGCAACAATGATATAACCTATCTAGCCAGAGAGAGTGGACCAAAGGATATTTCTACCCTTATCTCTGGATTCTATTGGCCTTGACTGGTAGTGACTATAAGCTGCTTCTTGCGTAAGGGGGGGAAAATCTTGTCCATTTGATCAAATGGCACTAATAGGACCAGTTCATGTCGACAGTTTATAGCAACCTGGGAGGATCTAGAAGTTCCCCAAACCCTTTTGATGTAAGTGATGAATTTAGAGATTTTTTGTATGGGCAAGCTAGGTTGGGGAGTGAATGACGCTAGATTTGCCATATTGGGCAAGTTATATGCTCCCCAAGACTTGGCTCATCACAACTAAAAAACCATGAAATCTTCAGATCCATTCTGGTCCTTCAACAAAAGATTTGAGCGAGCAAAATATATTGTCAAAACGCCAGTAGGACTTTGTAACAAGAAACCCATGGATGGAGGTTAAAAAAAGATGGACACTGATTGGAAATAATGTTGGTATCTTGGACAAATGTCCAGAAGAACTATTTGGATACTGATAAGCTTATCCGAAGAGTAGTGGGGGAAGATGAAGAACCTGGACTTTCCATCTACATCAGATGCGATGGTGATGAATAAAAGACTCTCAATTTGAAAAGTGAGCGTACAGTATTCATTTTTGGGTACACGCTTAAAATGAGAAATAAGCGTGACGAGGGGGGTTACATTAGAGGTCATTGACTCCTGACGGTCATTCCCTTCCCCTCCAACCCTCCGGAACCAAAACTTGTGCTTCGATCTCCCAATGAACCCTAACACGGCGAGAGGCATTCAAAGGCCAACGAAACACGTGCGGGGTGGGGTACGTCGGGAAAATGCGTTTCGTTGCATCTGGGGCGTCAACAACTATTTTTGGTCGGGCAAATGACTCTCATTGCGTTACATTGCAATCTGGGAAGGTCTGCCCGGCAAGAAGGCGCGATGCGTTCTTGAAATGGGGCCGTCTTCCGGGGGAGAGAGGAGAATGACGCGATGCGTTTCGTTGCATCTGGGCCGTCTTACAGGAGAATGACCGCGATGCCGTTTGTTGCATCTGCGCCGTTATTGACTGGAAATGATGACGCATGGTTGTCGCTGCCATTGGGCCGCTCTTGCCCGCAAGAAGCAGAAGGCTGGCAAATGTTTTCATCAGGGCGGGTGGGACAACCGTACAAAATGCCCATAGACAATTTCGCATTTTTTCGAGATTGGTGTAGCGCAACCATTTTCGATAAGCTATTGGGTAATTATATGCATAAGCGTATTCATGACGTAAACGGGAGCATGACGTAGCATAATAGCGCACGAACGACTATGATGTAGGTAATAGCGCCACGCACGAATGGCGAACTATAAGCTACAAAATATTTCTGCAGATCAGTGTGTTATTTATTATTATTTACATTATTTATGTATTATTTACCCGATGTTTTTATTTGCATTTTCATGCGATTTTTTCGTTAGTTAACCTGCGGCCGTCTTCCGGATAAATGGCGCGATGTGTTTCGTTGCATTGGCCGTCTCCGGGAAAATGACGCGAGATGTGTTTGTTGCATCTGGGCCGTCTTTTCGGAAAAGGCGCCGAATGTGGTGTTTCGGTGCACTGGCCGTATTGATTTACGTACTATGTCCTGGGTGTACCGGGAAGGAAAAAAACGGCAGGGGGGACGAGATGCAAATGCAAACGCAAGCTTTGGCTATCGTTGCATCTGGGCCGTTTTAAAAATTCAAAATAGATTGCTTTTGCTTGCATTTGGACCGTCGGAGGCCCCAAAATGACCCGGTTCCTGGTTTAGGGTTAATGGTTCTATATAAATATCAAAACAAGACAACTCGGCCGATATTTAAGAGTAATGATTAATCCACCCTATCTTTTAACAAAAAATGTGAAAAAGCTCAAAACAATGCAATTTTGGTGTTTTCTTAAATACCACGTCGAGAACTTTGAAGGACCCTAATTTTTTTTTGGGGGGACTTGTCGTACAAGATACACCACCCAAAAATTCAGAGCATTTGCATGTATACCGGGTCCGTTTTGAGGAAAAAATCAGTCCCAAACTGCATAAGGGATTATTCTTTTACGGCATATTAAAAGTCTCAATTTCCGAAAAATTGGCCAAAAAATGCCAAAAAAAGCAGTTTTTGGGTCAAAATTAGATGTGAACTTTACCTGAAACCTCAGCAAAAACTGGATGTCATTAGAAAGAACAATTCATTATCTCTCATTTGACACAAATTCAACGTGTATGTGTAACTTTGATTGCAATCTAAAGTTACACTATCAAATTTCTGAAACAATGTGCAAAAAAGTCAAATATAAAGGTCATGACCTCTGGGACGTCACCGCTCCATAGCTAGGACTTGGTCAGATGTCCAAGGTAATGCTCTATATAAAATATCAGAAACAAATATTTCAAATTTAAATGCTCAAAAAACTGCAATTTTTGTTGTTCTTTATATACACAGAGATATTTAAGAACCCAACTGATGTCGCCACAAGAATACAAATTCCAAAAATTTCAGAGTATTTGCATGTATCCCAGTGTCAATTTTGAGGAAAAAAATTAGTTCCAAATTGCCCGCGATTAGTCTTTACGCATATTTACAATAAAGTTCTCAATTTCCGAATTCGGCCTAAAAAATGCCAAAAAGAAGTTTTTGGCCAAAAAATTAAATGTGAACTTTTATTTGAAACCTAAAAAATCTGCGCTGACATTGTAATACAAAAGTTACACCTGAAATATGAAACAATGTGTAAAAGGTCAAATATAAATTTGGTAATGACAACTGACGTCACGCTCCACCGCTCCATGAGCTTAAGACTTTGTGTTTCAGATGTCCCAAGTGATAGTCTATCCAAATATCATAACACAAGGACACTGGTCATTACCGTGATTAAACCAACCCTTATCTCTTTAGTCTATAGATACTATGTGATACAATTTTAGCGGGACATGCCCTGCACGCATCACAGCATATTGTATGAGATTGAGTCGTGATGATGTTGATCACAGCGGGCGTGACGGATCACCGCCAAAACGTGTCCGGGTAATATTAACACGAACCACGAGACATTCTGCTCTTGCCATTTTAAGTGACTCGTGGATACTTACTGTATTACACTTTGTGGCGGTTATATTCATGTGTGACACGGGGGTTCTGCTTTCAGTGTTATATCTGCAAAGGTTAATATCGAAATTACCAATACGATGTAATTGTTGCAGGATGCGAATTTCAAAGCGGGACTGGATTAGCTTGTATAAGGCTTACGGTAATTGTCCTTCTAATGAAACGAGGAAATTGTAAATGTCAGGCAGTGGCGTCGGTTACTGGCATATGGTCTAATGGGTCATAAAGTAACGTTTAGTAAGCTAATGTAATCGTTGTTGTAATATACCTTAAATTTTCCAAAACGGTGATAAATTGCTGAGGGCAAAACGGTACTACTGCGTTTATTAGTATGCACAAAGGAGGAAGGAAATTGTGACCACATGACAGCAAAAAATCATACAACACGGATGCAACTCGGACACACACAGTACCACACACACCACACACACAACACACCCACAACGCACACACACACACACAAGGGCCCTTACAGTTTTGACACTATAGAAAAAATTATGTACGATTGTTTGCTTATTACGTCAAATTTCAAGAGTTATTCTGATTATGTATGGTTATTTCTTATGTCTTCTGTGATGATGTACTTTCAAAATTCAAAGGCTAACACTTTCAATCTTATAAAAACTGGTATTCGCCACGTAATATGCGTTAACATGGACACGAGCCGAAAACAAATAAATGAGTAGATCAAAAATCAAGCACCAGTTGCATGCGGCTTCGCCAGTACCTTCCGGTTATGTAGAACAGGGTTATCTTATAAACACTGTGGATATGCTGATGACAATGGGCAACCGACGGTTAAGTTTTGATGTCAACCAAACTAAGAGAGTCAATGTTAGTTCTGAGGAACGTAGCATAAAGGCTTTCCAAAAATGCTCCTTTTTGGACTGGTTAATAATAAAAAATAAAAGTTACAGCCAATGACACGTTGTCCCACCAAAGCATAACGGTGTGTAACACGGTTTTGGGGATTCAACACTTAGTGTTATTTGACACCTGGAGTTAGCAACACCATGTAGTTGAGGTGGAACTCTGGAAAATAACAGACAGAACTTTATTTGATTTGGGTGAACAAAAGTTATGCTCAAAAAGATCACCATGTTCACTTATCTTTCACCCTCGTGTTACCGAAGGGGGGATGGTTCCCCCCCCTTCAGGTTTTCCCCGGCTTGCTAAAACTCCTTTTTGGTGCCAAATTATTTTACTGTTAATTTTGTCAATTGACTTTTCCGCTTCTTTTCATCCAATTCTCCAAAACAAAATCACCGGGGTAGGGTATAGGTAAGATACAGGGGTTGATCCCAAAGTGATGGATAGGGCGGTGGCAACCACCCCCCTTCGGTAGAGAATACCAACATGCCTAACACACCAGGAACAGTCACAGAAACTTGATTTTGATACCACTAGCTAGCTATTGGTCTCCTCTTTATTGATACCAAAATGAGTACCCATGACCTAGCAGTAGTCAGCATGACGTCATAAAGTGCATGTCAGCAAAAATGCAAGATCCATAGACACACACAGTGAAAAATTCAATTTTCGCCAAAAAAAAGGTAGGAAAATCAGCGTTTCATGGCGGTTTTAGACTCTACTTGATGGGAAAGACTAGGTTTTATTAATGACAGATGTTGGAGCTTGAATAAGGTGTTTGGAGTGCTAAAATTGCGGAAATATCAATTTTCCAACCATAGTATTAAGGACGGTTCGTACTTCCGCAAATTATGACGTCGTGGGTGACGTCTAAGGGGATGGTACTTATTGTGGTACCAATGGAAAGAGAAACTCTATCAACTATCCTTGGGTACCAAATTTACAGAATCGGGTGTTCAGTAATGAACAATCAAATGGGGGGGGGGGGGTGGTAACACCCCCCCCTTCGGGAGTCGTGTTACAAAAAAAAAGCGCCTCAGGTGACGAGGGTTAACTTGATGACCGAGGTATATCCAAAGTCATTAAAACTGCATTTAATGCTTTTGAAAAAAAAATCACGCACCGGACCCCTCCATTGTTTTATGGAGGGAAATTAACCCTAGGTCTAACATAAAATAACTCTATAGAAACGTAGGGATATATGGCGTCCTAAATGTGGAAAACAGAGATTGATCTAGGGCTGGGCGGGCAAGATTCTAAGCGTGTACTAAGGTGACGCACCCCTTACAGTTCTTTTGTTAAAAAAACAACTTGTCCTAAAATTTCAAAATCAGTTCTACGCGTGTTTCCACTTCTAGTATTTGCAAATTTTCGTGAAAATGAATTAAATTTCATCGCCTTTTTTTTCCCTGAATATCAGTAACCGAGCGATGTACACCACGTTCCATGACTCCAGCAAATAATGGTGCTATTGATAAGTAAATCCGTTCGTTATGAATAGGATGAAAAGGACAACGGCCTCAAAATTGCTCTGGCACGGCAAAAAACCATTGTTATTTTCTAGCACGTAAAAGCTTTGAATTGTTTTTCACCAGCCCGGTTTAGGTTGAACTACAAAGCCTCAATCACGAATAAAATAAAACTAAAAACTTCTGCTGGATTTTTTAATAACTTTGAATCGTCTATTTCCTCATTATTTCCAAAAAGAACCGAAAGATGACTAAAAATCATGCAGAGTTTGATTGGCAGGCTATGACCTAACATCTTGGTGGAGAAACCAACGCCCATAACTAATCAATATTAATATCGGCCACTCTTTCTCTATTCAATTAAAAGTTGTTCGGCACCGGTCACATGCATTCCATATAGGTGAATGATTTTCGATTTCTCTATGAAATCAATAAATTGCACAGAAATTGGGGTTACGCGGCAAAGTTACGTGTTTGGTTCTGCACCAAGATGTTAGGTCACAGTTTGCCACAATTTTTTTTTTCTCATTAGCTTTGGTTCACCTTATTTTTCCCTTTCGAATACAGTATGAATAAGGGTGCAAAAAAATTGGACACACAGTAGAACCTCTAACTTTATTTATCGTGTGAAAGAACGGGTAATTTTTGTGTTAAGGCATAAAATATCTTATCTAAGTCGGGGTGAAGGTCTAGCACCTGCAATTTTTTTTCAGTTTTGCATGGGTAATAACAATGACTCTGCATTTCCAGATGACAACGAATCTGTTGAAGTGTTTTTGGTCCTTCACAGACCGAAGCGGGATTAACTTTCATGATCATAGCCCCATCATTTGCTGGAGTCAATGAATCATAGGTATACACCCATAGTCCTGATATTCATGCATAAATATTATATGGAACATTAATTCATTTTCTCGAGAAAGTGCACTACTAGAGTGAGAACACACGTAGAACTATTTCTGGATTTGACGAAATTTATTTCGGAAAATTATGTACTTCTTTCCCAGGGGTGCGCCACCTTGGTTCTTAACCGAGCATCTTTTTGCGCTTTGCGGTCATGGCCTAACTGTCGTTCTTCTTTTGTCGAGAACGGTAACCTTTCTAGTTCCTCTACTTCAATATAACACCAATAACTTCTAAGCCGCAGTTACGGAAGATTGACCACAATTCGTTTCAATAAGAAAGTCAGCAACGCCATTGGCACAGATTTCTCTTTAGCTAGGTCTTTGAGGAAATGGCTCGCTCTCCGGACCCTTTTTCGTTTGAGCGGAAATCTAATGGGTGAAATACCTTCTCGTCCTACAACATGCCCACATCTTTCAACACAAGCATTTGCCATGACACTATTGAGTGAGAACATTATAATCTCAGTTTTCTGAGTCCCTTTTACTCAACATTGTCAACTTCAGCCCACGATTCCACCACGCTTCTACTATTTGATGGCGCTAGGAGTGTTTTTTTGTTTTATTTTGAGATAAAGCTAGCGTAGGTCCGGAGAAGTCGTGGGGGAAGCGCAAGGCCTGATAGCTTTGTGGTCAATCCACATCAATCATGATTCGAGCAAGATTCAATGCATGATTACCCTCATGTTAAAGTTAAGTTGTTTTTTGAGTCTGTCCCTGTCAATTATCCACCGATGCATCTTGGTGTGTTCCATTACGTCCACCATACCCGCCAGAACACTGTTGTTAGAAGTGTTCCTGTAAACTGGGAACATCTTGCTCATTGATCAACTTCATCGTTGAGACATTTGAAGAAAATAACTGAGATGATAACTGTAAAGCTTCACAGGGCCTCTTAAGGACAATGCTGTGATGGTACCACGCGCCTACATTGCTTGGTATCATGAGATGAAGAATATACTTACGGTATTTATAGTTGTGATTACTGGAAATTATTGCCAGTCTCCGAGAAATAAACTTGTTTGCCTCGGTTTGCTTTTAAGGTTAAACACCACTTACTTACACACAGTAGTCTATTGAAAAACTGGCAACTTTGGGAAGAGTTCTTTTACATTATCGCAGAGGAAATTAAATGCAACAATATCATCTCAAAGTACAAGCTAAATTCACCAAATGACAAAATTTTAAACATATGGTGACCGGTTTTTTTAAATTTATGAATCACAAAAGATGGAGTACATCGAAATGCCCAGCACGAGAAGCTATGTGGGCTGATAATCAATCGAGGTAAAAATTGATAAGCGCATAGTAAATTGTCTCAAATTTGCTGTCCAAATGCTATTTAATTTGAGAAAACATACCAGTGTACCATATCAATCTTAAAAGTACACCGCTTTCTTAATATAAGTAATGCAGTTTCATATATTTTGAAGCATTAGTGGCAGATACCATGCGAGAAATTAGTGCACGCAGGATTTTTGACCCATACGCCAGTCTAGTTAGTGGTGTATAACCTCAAGACACGCTGAATGACATCGGGGATGACCTATTTTAAAAAAATTAAAGTCATTATTTTAAGACATGTGGATCATTAACAGCTTAAACATTTTGAGGGAGTTTTATTTCATTAAAGACACTATAAATGATTTCCTAAATTAGAAAATAAAATAAAAAATCACCAAAAATCAGATTTTTGCAAGTATGGTAGTAACATATTCTAAGACTGAAAGCAACCTAATAAGGACAGATATGGACACTTAGTGCAACACATAATTAAATAGAGATTCATATCTTTGAACACAGCTGTTTGTTCTTTTCTTTTTGAGTTGCAAAAAATAACTTGTGAGAATTCTAGAAATCGTTCACTTTTAAGCTATTCCTTTAAATTTCAGATATTTTGACTCTTTGGAGGTAATCACTGACTTTAAAAACAACCCCAACCGTACCACATTAACATTAAGAAAGATTGTAGGTGTGCGTCATAAGAACACTGATATTTTAAACATCATTTGGATACCTGTTAAAATAAGCGATTGTTTTTTTTTATTATTATAACCCTAAATGATTAAAAATGCACTTCATGATGAACCTGAAGTCTAAATGTTCAGTTTGATTTTCCCCGGATTACACACGTAATATGTAAATATGGATCACAATTACATTCAGCAGGATATATAGATTAATTGGCTGACATTAGGAACAGTAAAATCTATCAGTCATTGTTATATATTTATCAGAGACCCACATTTGAACTTTGGTATATCAAATTATTTATCTTATACTATAAGCACATAATGAATCACCGTGTTTGTTATGCAATGAAGAACAGCCAGAGTGGTTGTTTTATCATTCCTCTACAATTTGAAAGAGGTTAATTTATAAAGGACAATAAAGCAATCACTTTTTAAATGAAATTGATAACAAAACACAAACAAAACAAGAAATAAAAAGCCTATAAAACCAATCTATACGTTTTAAATGAAATTGATAAAACAAAACAAAACAATGAAACCAAAAAGTTAACCTTATAGAATCTAGCCATTCAACCATTCATCCACCCCACCCACCCACCCACTCATCCATCCACCCATCCACCTATCCATCCATCCATCCATCCATCCACCCATCCATCCGTACATCCGTCCACCCATCGATCTATTCTTCCATCCTTCCATCCATCCTTCCATCTGCCCATCCACCCAGCCATCTATCCTTCCATCCATCCATCCGCCCACCCACCCATCCATCCATCCATCCATCCATCCATCCATCCATCCATCTATCTATCCATCCATCCATCCATCCACTCATCCATCCATCCATCCATCAATTCATCTTTTCAATCGTTAGGGTCACGTACTGTATAAAACATGGCCCAGGGCTTACATTAAACACTTTGAAACATTTTATGGGAATTTATTTTTTTTTTCAGAATAGAATATGCTGACACATATTTATTGTACGAACTATACACCGCGTTGTCACGAGTGCAACACGGTATTAACTCTTTACAAGATATGTAGGTCTCTTGTCATAATGAAAGTAGTATCTTGTATGTATCGGTTAATGTTGTCTTGAAAGGATTCGAAGTCCAAGAAGCATTGGTCGACAATTAGACAAAGATAAACTATTGAGGATTTTCTTGAATCAAATCTTTCCTTTGAGAGTAAGTAACATAACGAAATATCGTTTTCAGCCAGTGTCAGCGAGTGAAAGGAAACGAAACCACTCTATTCGTCGTCGTGTGTTTGATTGTTGAGTGTGGGCGCTCGCGGATGATATTCATTATGGTCCGAAATCCGATCAGCTCCACAAACTCGGACTCATTTTGCATCTGTTAGACGTCTATTATCATCTCGTGCAAGCTACAAGTTGTTTTTCAAGGGTTTGCTACTGCGGTACATACTACGTACACCGTTGTTTCTATTTTGTAAGTTATCTATTGTTAACGTTATGGCAGACCGATGAGAAGGTGGTGAAATTTACTTACCTACTGCAAAGGATTTGGCTTTTTGTTCGTGGATCTTTCTTTCTTACCAACCCCGTCACCTTCCTGCGCCCGAAGTATATTTTTGTTTATAGTCTTCCGAGGGGCCATATACGGGGATAAGGTGAGTAGAATCAGGATGATGCCTATCGGTTTACCTTTTGAAGATTCAATAGTCCACAATACCATCTAATGTTTTTATGTCAGCTAAATTGTGCAAATACAGTATCCTAGTGGATAATACATTAAACCGATGGTAATTTACTTGGTATATATGTATATACTACTGGTAGGGCGATATAGTGGTGTGATTATACAACGCAACGGTAATTATGGCGCATAAATTAAAAATTGCGTGGCTATTGTTAATGCTTAAAAATAATAAAAATGTGATATGAAATAATTATAGCCAATTTGCTTAACTTTTCAATATTTCTTTAAGCTTATACTACCTCATTATTACAATAACAATGGGTCGGTAACAGCTGACGTCCACAATGTCATTACAATATATACCAATGATAAAGTCACACACTAGTTTGAATTTTACTTGGCCATATGGTAATGGGCTCTTTACTCTTTGACTTTCTTGCTTTCCTTTCCTGCGAAGCTTATTTTAGTTGTTCATTTTGCGTAATTGTTTTATTCAAGTAATTCCCTACTGTAAACATAAATGCAAGGACATTTTAATTAAATATAAAAAATGTCATTTGTACTTCTGTTGTAACATTTTGTTTACACAGTTACAGATTACTGTAAGCGTTTTGGGTTGGTAATTTTTCAAGAGATGTTTACACTAGCAATGACCGTATTTGTTGGTATTAACATCGAATGGAACTAAAGTTAAATTCAGATCTGGAAGCATCAAATCCTCTTACTAACGTATTTCATGTATGCTTGTTTTAATTTGGAGCAAATATCAAAGATGACACATAGTTATTAGACACATGTGGCAGACATATGCATAAAATATGAGGGCAATTTCACTAGCGTATAGTTTTACGACTCGCTGGCTTTAATGGATATCCCGTAAACAACTCTTGTAGACACCATGGCGAATGGAATATTAGAAAATAATAATGAAAATAAAAATAGAAACTAAAGGTGTGCATGCGGAAGGAAGGCTGCGAAGTATTCTAATGGGAAATTAAAAGGAATTCCTAGGGCATATCTCGGCCTACTAGCAAGCACTTCTTTGCGATAAAAAGACAAATCTTTCTATGCGACAAACATAGATAAAGGACCTTTGAGAGAAGGCTTTGTTGGTGCTTCTATCGCTGGTCAATATAAGGTAATGGATATATTCCCCCATGCTGTCCACTTGATATATAACATGCCTTATCTCAACACCGATGATCAGATTGTGTTTGCGCGGAGCACTTAAAATACGACTTTCATACAAATATAACACATTAGTACATCGAGGAAGGCACCTGAAATACAACATACTTGATTTGATCAAAAATATGCGTAGGGTTTACACTCAAATCAAAAAGATGTTGTGCTAGCTAAAGGGATTTAAACTCAATTTATCAAGGTAAATGCGCGATGATATTTGACGTTTCCCAAAAAAACAGTGTAAAATGTTTGCTCAATCTATGGCAGAAAGATGTTACATTCCGCGAACAGTGTCTATTTCCTTGTGGAGTTGTTTCAGTTCCTTTATTGGCTTTCGGTGTGACATTCACATGGAAGACACTGTTGCAATCGCTAAAAGTTATAAGAATATTCACTTTTCGCAACCTGTTTCCCTCTGCAAACCAAAACGTGGCGAAAGGATGTATATGTAGTAGAATTTTCTCTGTGAGCACATTTTTTTCTATGTGAGGCGTACGGCAATTCATCCAAAAGCAATATATTTTTTTTTTTTTTTTTTTTGGCTTTGTTGGTGCTTCTATCGCTGGTCAATATAAGGTAATGGATATATTCCCCCATGCTGTCCACTTGATATATAACATGCCTTATCTCAACACCGATGATCAGATTGTGTTTGCGCGGAGCACTTAAAATACGACTTTCATACAAATATAACACATTAGTACATCGAGGAAGGCACCTGAAATACAACATACTTGATTTGATCAAAAATATGCGTAGGGTTTACACTCAAATCAAAAAGATGTTGTGCTAGCTAAAGGGATTTAAACTCAATTTATCAAGGTAAATGCGCGATGATATTTGACGTTTCCCAAAAAAACAGTGTAAAATGTTTGCTCAATCTATGGCAGAAAGATGTTACATTCCGCGAACAGTGTCTATTTCCTTGTGGAGTTGTTTCAGTTCCTTTATTGGCTTTCGGTGTGACATTCGCATGGAAGACACTGTTGCAATCGCTAAAAGTTATAAGAATATTCACTTTTCGCAACCTGTTTCCCTCTGCAAACCAAAACGTGGCGAAAGGATGTACAGAGGCGGATCCAGGATTTGAAAAACGTCAAAATTACCGGGGGGCTGAAAGGCTGTAACTGGTCCAAAATAGCACAAAATGGGCTGATTTTGCAAGAATTTGCAGAATTACCGGGGGGCGCGCGCCCCCTCCGCCCCTCCCTGGATCCGCGCCTGATGTATATGTAGTAGAATTTTCTCTGTGAGCACATTTTTTTCTATGTGAGGCGTACGGCAATTCATCCAAAAGCAATATAGCATAATACATGCTGTCGGTAAATTAGTTGAATGAGATTGTAAAATAAAAATAAAAATTTTCCAAAAAAGACTTGTAATTTGCAAGAGGCAAAGTTGATGAATACTATCAGTTTGTATTTAAAATTGAAATCAAACCAAGTCCAACTCTCGATCGGATAAGTACTTTTGCTACAGAACAACTCGTGAATTCTTGTAATAGTGATGCACCCTAACATATTTATTGAAACCCATAGACGTGTAGACGTACAACCTTTGTAACTTGCTGTAGTTAAAGTATAAGAAATAGTAAAGATTTCCATAGGTTGTTCTTTTCAGTTCATCAGAAGATTTTTTTGCATCTATGGTTAATTATCCCAAAGAGTTTTATCACAGATTTTCTAATACCATAAAAAACTTGCGCCAGTATCTTTATCTCAGAACTTGCGTCAGTATCATAGCTACAGTGGTTTCACAGAACACGACAGAATCGCGTACGACTACGAGTGACTTAAACTTTTTAGTACGAATGTCATGAATCACTATCTAGTAAAATAAGAAAACAGTCATCATTGTATTCGCGGTTTTTGTCATAAGTTTAAGTAGACAATCGTTGCGTATCGACCATGATTTTATCGCTCGAGCTGATGAGTGTTAGCCAGTGCACCGCGTTTAACAACCACAGCACTTACTACTGTACTGTTTAACACATACCGACCACGGATAAGGTGATCCTTTAGAGTACAAAACAAATTCAGTTTTGGTTTACGGTTTGCCTTCCTCCATATATTCAACAAAATATCTGCTCGGGAAAAAATGCAGAAACATTTAAATATAAAATAAAGTAATTTCACCATGCATTTTTGTGATAGTAGTGTTGATAATTAGGCGTGGAAAGCGTAGGCATTATTAGGTCTGTACTGTCAAAGTTCCATGAATGAATGGATCTACGCTTTGTAAATTTGCATGTGCCGTAAAAGTTATGTGATTCATATAAGAAAAGGAGATATTCAAATCAAATACCAACATGTAACAATAGATACATTAACCTTCTACGTCTCTCAAAAACAGCAAAGAAGTAATACCGATACACATTACTCCGTGCAATAAAATCCGGTACCAGCCATTGAATAGCGTGTTTTCAGTCCCCCTAAGTTGGCTCAAGACACCAAGACCTTACGTGTTTAAACACGTTGGTGTTTAGTGGTCTATACAATAGAACAGTAGTTATATTATTTGAGGAAATAGTTGAACTTTGAATTTTTATTTGAAACTGACATTCGAAGATCATCATACAATAGTTAATAGATCATTCAACAAAGAAAACGTCGAAGATGAAAATTAGATTTAGTTCCGTAATTTGATTAATGGTACTTGAAAGAGTAAGCCCGTGTTGCTCATTAAAGAACGACGTCTTTGATGGCTAGACCTGTAGAGTAGAGAGAAAGTAATTCCATGCAATGTGGAGGAGCAACCTGGTTCATTACACTGTGGTACACTGTCGAGCAATGTAAAACTGTCAGGCTTTCGTCAGGAGTTGCTCTGTCATGGCATCCTCAGGAAAGTGGTTAAGATGGAATCACATGATGTCCACATAAATGCATATCAAATTAAAAGATTTAATTAGCCCACCCCCTTGTCTATTGGATACAATATATATGGCCATCTCACGGACCTAAATTATGTTGAATGGACTTTTTGCTTGCCCTCTAGATCATCCAAGCATGTAGAGAATACAATACATGCACCTGTTTCGTCTAAACATTTCAGATATGTCTGCAGGTGACTCCATTGTATTCTTTGCATGCTTGGGTTGTTCTGGAGGCAGGTCTGGCCTATAGCTATAAACCATCCATTGTCTATACTCATTTGCGAACTGTTGACAGATGATCGGCGATCATAAGTGTATTTTGTTTGTATATACCCATTCTGTTGAATGTGTGTGCGACTGTGTGTGTGTGTGTGTTTGTGGATGCGTGGGCGTACATGTGTCTATCAGTGTATGTGCGGGCGTTTGTATGTGTGCGCGTTGAGTGTGTGTTTGTGTATCTTCATGTCTAACGTTTATTTAATACTTGCATGTCTGTTCGTAACTTCGTATAATTTCTGTGCATTTGGTTATGAAAACGTTATTCCCCATCGTCTTGATACATAACACGCACCGTCTCATTACTAATGGTAAGATGGATGCAACATTTGCTTGGTGTACTTAATATGAGACTTAATACATGAAGCCTTATGTACATCTGAAATCCATCATACTTGATATCAACAAAATATGTTCATGGACTTCACTTTCAAATCAAATAGTTGTGGGTGGTGCATTGCTTTAGGGACTTCCACCCAATTTAACAGAGTGAAAGCAGAGTGACATTTAATCTTTCCCAAAAAGCATGCATACGACAAGTTCATAAAATGTCGTAAAACAGTTCGATTTTGGCAACAAATGATACTAGGTTTAATATAAACAACAGTTATTAAGATTTGTAGAGTTGTGGCATGTTGAGTGTAAAACTTCGATTTATCACCTTAGCAGATACTAAGATGGTACGCAAACGTATACTAAGTTATCAAACTTCTCAACTTTTAAGGATTTAAAGGCACTATCAGTGATCCACCCGAAAGAGACAAAATATATGAATTTTGCAGGAATAGCTTAAAAGTGAAGGATAAGTCTGTAGAATTGTTATAGGTTATCTTTTCCAAATGAAAAATCGACAGAAAAGGAAGAAACAGCAGTGTTCAAAGATATGATTCTCCATTCAAATACGTGTTACATTAAGTGTCCGTACGGTCAGTAATGACTAAAATATCCCATTTTGTCTTTATTAGGTTGCTTTTGATATTATAATTTGCAGGGTATATTAGGATACCTATACGTGTTATAAACATACAGAAATATGATTTTTGATAATTTCTTCGATTTTCTGATTTAACAAATCAATGATAGTGCATATATTGGTTTTGTTTTAAATGATCCAATATACTCATAAATAGCCACCATTTCAGTACTTAATTTAGAATATGCTAGGTATACGCACGTGACATGCACCGGTTTAACTGTATACAGTAATTTAGCAAGTAAATTGCCTTGTAAGGTAGTCGTACAAAGTGTAGTATATCTTTTACCTCGGGTATTTTAAACACTACTTTCTCAAGCGCAATAATGGAGGGCATGAAAATGTTACATTC
This sequence comes from Ophioderma brevispina, assembly GCA_023653785.1. NCBI lineage: Eukaryota > Metazoa > Echinodermata > Ophiuroidea > Amphilepidida > Ophiodermatidae > Ophioderma > Ophioderma brevispina. Next base: position 57,215 of record JAMKCH010019998.1, on the reverse strand, counting down.
CTAGCCAATTTGCTTTCTGCATAAATAGCCATTAAATTGCAGGGTACCTTTGCAGTAAGAGATGCTCTTAAGTCACTAAGTGGCATACGATTGGTTGATTTTGAATTATTTGTCGAAGTAGAAACAATCCTCCATTTTTCAACTAATAGAGAAACCAAATTGAGGAAAAAACAAGTTCATTTCATATTTTTTTATATTTGTGTTTTCCTATAGCACACAAACTATCACGACAATGACAATCCCTTCACCTGAAGTTTGGTTGGGAAAAAAGAAAACTCAGCTCACAGACAGACAAAACCGACTCCCCCCCCCCCCCCAAAAAACCCCACAAAAACAGTTATAAAAAACAAACGAATAAACAATACAAAAAACAGACATGAAAAACAACACATGAAAAACAAACACCCAAGATTCGTGTCATGACATAATACTAAAACTAAATAAAAAATCCAAGTCAAAGGAAAACTTTTTAAATGCTACCTAAATTGAATATTAACATTTAAGGAGGCCGTAAAATTGGATTAAGTTGTTGAAATCGCATCTATTATAATGATTAAACTTTCAAATTAAAAAATAAGGTATTGTACAGGTACTATTGAGGGTTGAGGGTTTATCCACTTCAACATTCTTTTTTATGTTGAAAGATTGAACTGCTCAACACCAGTTTTTCTTTTCTGCAGAAATAAATTTGCAAAGACTTTTCCACAAAGGGGGGCATTGTTACATTTACAAAAATGTGAACAAGAAGATTCAGGCAATGCTGCAAACAATGAGGCATTTGGTTCTCAATTTTACAAACTTATTTGTACAATTGCTCCATAAAGACTTAACAAAAAGGACCTCACTTGGGCTTCAATAGTACTACTAAAATATTACAATGAACCGAGGTCCAATCGGTGTCACCACCGACATCCAAAATAAATCTTGCCAATAATTTGCAGATCAAGAAAGGATGTCTTGAACATTAAGATATTATAAGCATGTTTGGGAACTTTAACGTTGAATTGCACAAACTATAATTGTTGTGTATTATTAAAAATAGTTCAATTTAAAATTAAAGATAGTTACTTCAACTGCTGTATCTAATGTTTATTTTGATGTAGTAAGCCTATAGGCGTACTGTTTGATATTGTGTATAATAAAATTTCCTGATCCTGAATTTTGCTACAAAGTTGTATTTTACAATTTATGAAGGACAGCCATTTCAGCTTAGCTATTTCACACAGTGACAGTCACTGACTAGTATGTGGACAATCATTATTACGTGTAGAAAAAAAAATATTTGTTAGAAAATTGAGGGTGCCATAATTAAGAAATCATGGAATCAGCCTTTAAAATCACAATAAATGACATACATAAAATTAATGGAAAGCAATTTATAAACCAGTTCAAATTGAACAACAATTTTAGGTTATACTATAGGAATACATTGAATATTGAATAGTATATATATATATATATATATATATATATATATATATATATACATAACTATATCAAATTGTATAATACTGTAAAACTATGAACAACTGATGAATACCTAATACGTGATTTAAATGAAAAAAGGAGAAAGAAAAGTAGAACGAAATTCAGCATTCTTTTATTGAATAAACATAATAAATTTAATTTACAATTTAAAATAGGCAAATATCAGAGTCTAATAATTGTATTTAGACTTGTCATGTTTAAATTTTAAATAACCTCATATAGCCCAACTAATTGAATCGCATTGCCATTGCAAAAATTATATTATTTAAAAAATTACAATCACGTAAATATTACACATATTTGTTATGCTTTGATTTTATTTCTGTATTAGTCCACTCAATCTATGGTATGACCTGGACAAAATTGCTACAGAAGGTTTTATTGCTGTAACTTGTTGTACAAACCCTCCCGAACAACATATCAAAAATTTTTTTTTTTTTTTTTTTTAAGGTCAAATGCACATATGAGGTTTTTCCCGCCCAGCGACGATATATATATATATATATATATATATATATATATATATATATATATATATATATTAGCGAAAAAATATAATTTAGATGCTCCCATACAGAACTATATCAAATTGTATAATACTGTAAAACTATGAACAACTGATGAATACCTAATACGTGATTTAAATGAAAAAAGGAGAAAGAAAAGTAGAACGAAATTCAGCATTCTTTTATTGAATAAACATAATAAATTTAATTTACAATTTAAAATAGGCAAATATCAGAGTCTAATAATTGTATTTAGACTTGTCATGTTTAAATTTTAAATAACCTCATATAGCCCAAATAATTGAATCGCATTGCCATTGCAAAAATTATATTATATAAAAAAATACAATCACGTAAATATTACACATATTTGTTATGCTTTGATTTTATTTCTGTATTAGTCCACTCAATCTATGGTATGACCTGGACAAAATTGCTACAGAAAGTTACAGCAATAAATGCTGTAACTTGTTGTACAAACCCTCCCGAACAACATATCAAAAAGGTAGAAAAAAGGAAGCATGGCAAGACATGCTAATTTACATAAAACTTATGTGCCATTTTTGCCTATATATTTGGTTATTATACAATATATTAAAAGGGGACGACCCGATTTAAGTAAATGAAGTTTTCATCTTGATAGAAAGGTCGTCACCGCTAAACCCCATCTGTAGAGTTTTGCGCTGATATTTCAACCAGTTTTCATGGGAGAGCTAAAAACATGATTTTCTTAGCCCTATATGTGTAAAATTGATATCGGTCGACCAAAATGGGGTACATTTTCGTTCATAACTTCCAAACCAAATATCCTTTAGCCCTAAGTTTTCACAGGGTAAATTATTTAAATAGTAGCTTTCTTCAACTTGAGCATTTTAGTAGTGACTACCAAAATGCTGACCACCTCCGGTAAAATCTTGGAGTATGGGGACGATACTATTAGCGATCAGGCCACGGCCCTTTAACTTTTGAGTTTTTCTTGCTGTCCAACATAGGACCCGAGGTACTTGAGGTCTAACCTTTTTGAGTTGAGTACCGTGTGTAGTGCAGATAGGTTGATGATTCTCTTCCTCATTGACGGGCATGTATTCCATTCCGCGTCTGTTTGGCATTTAGATGTAGGCCCCTGTATCTGCAGCATTCTCAAATGATGCCTTGTAGTAGATCTTGCGCAGTACATATCACATCCCCTGTTAGAGCTGCGTAGGCAAGGTCTGTGAGATGCTGACTTTGGTGACGTCTAGAATGCTTGACCGCCGTTTTATGCTGCTGTCCTACCTATTACCCAGGCTATTACCAAATGACCCCCTTTTTAAAATGTTCACATACTCAATGACCCCCATTTTCTTCTTTCCTGCTATCCACTTTTATCACAAGTTTGCATAAAATTATCCACTTTTTTAAAGAATTTGAACACTCAAATTCCAAGTTTTCGCAGCCTACGTGCACATTTTTAACAATTTTATAATTTCATGGCAGCAATTTTATAATTTCATGGCAATTTGAACTCTGGAAAAGAGACACTTCCTATTTAACTTCAGGTTTTAACATAATTGGCCCCCCTCCTTTAAGTTTCATACTGGATGACCTCATTTTTATTCAGCTTGTGCACCGGATGACCCCGTATTTTTGGATACATTTAATCTGTAAGGACACGGGAAAGGACCCCATTTTTCACCTGTCCGAGGCACATATACCCATCACTTCACTCAGGGAGTGCCCCGGCACTAATTGACCCAATGTGTTTGAATAAATACTCTGATAATAATTTGCTAAAAAATCTCCCCATCACGATTGCAGTCTGACAAATCATCTGGAATGCAAAATTAATTTGGCGGGAAAATTGCGGCTATCTTGAATAATGACCATCACTTTCCACTTTTCAATTGCAAGTGCTAAACACCTTGCAGGCATAGCCATGCAAAAAATGTTCAAATACTAATAGAAAAGTGGAAAATCTCCCTAAACATGCATTTATGAGCTTTATACCTTTGTCGAAATATGGGCGTATACGTCCACGTAAGATAAATGCAAATTAGCATGTCTTGCCAGGCGTCCCTTTTTCTACCTTTTTGATATGCTGTTTGGGAGATCTTTTACTGCTAGTTACAGCAGGAAAACATTCTGTAGCAATTTTGTCCAGGTGTACCTAGTATTTTTCATAGATTGAGTGGACTATATAGGGAGTACATCGGAAAAGCCTTTCGGGTTTTTTGTCTAGCTCTAATAGTACATTTATTTTCTACTGATTGTATTGCTGCTGTGTTTAAATGGTGCTGATAATGTTAGTTCCACTTTGTATAAGATTATTCCTAGGGCCTAAATGGAGAATACACGAAGGATCCAATACTTTCCTGGAGCTAAACTACTTTTGTCCCTTTCCTCACTAGTCGAAAATCGGGCCACTTCTCGGGCCGTAACTCAAACGAACCAGCGCGCAGCGCTCTTATTCCGCTCACTAACTATTCCTTCATATTTTCCATCATTCTCTATGATCAAAGAGAAAAAATTCCTCTTTACTGTCGAAACGGCATCCTTCTGTAAAAAAATGGAAGACCTTCGCAGTTCAGCAAAATATTATTATATTTTACCTTTGACATAATTTATACACCATACTAAATACAAACATATCTGTGTGTGTTTCCGAATAAATAGTTTGAGGAGAACATCACTTTTGGAAGTTATGTCTAAAATAGTCAGAATTCATCATTAACTTAACATGCAGAATTTGAAATCCACGGAACGAGGTCAGAAATTCCGTTGGCATCAAAATGCTGGACAAATCTGTTTTGTCAAAATGGCCATAGAATCTACTCGTCTAAATAAGATTTGAAAAAGTGTTTATTTGGCAAGCGCTAATGCTGCTTTACTAATGACCAATCCATAATCCACCAAATGGCCCGAACTCTAACATGTCTAACAACAGTCTCACAACCGATTGCTGACTTTCTTGTATATCAATAAAACGAATTATGAATCAAAAACTTGCAATCACCTCATTTGAAAGGGCAACCCGCACAGAAGATACAGTTATGCATCGATCAAATAATTGTAATTCTTACAATTCAATTTTACAATTAAAGAAATTGTTTTATCGGAAAATGACGATCAATGCTCTAATTAAAAAATAACATTCGAATTCACAGCTGTTATGTTTGAAAGAGATAAAGGCTTGGGGCTAGGACAGAACAGACGCTGCTGTGTAAGTGTACGTTGTTAACTTATGAGGACACAAGAGCGAGATAACGAACTACATATCACAATCTTTATTCATAATGTTCATACGTTTAGCTTTTACAAAGTAGCTATCTAAATCAAAATAATGTACATGAAAGAACACTATGCAAATGCAGATCATGTTTTTATTAGTTGGAAATGATAATCAAACTATCTTCTCCACATAGAAAAATAAAGTGAATATTTCAATATTTGATGAGAAAACGATGTGAATTAGGTCATTATTTATTTTTTTCCTGACACAAGTGAGTTCTGTATTTCAATGATTCGCTCTTATGATTATGGTAATCTAATTGTTGGGGCGTTTATTTTACTTCTCCTTTGAAATATTTCAAGATTAGAGCAAGAACGCTTTTTTACCCTCAAAATTTATTTATAAGTTTGAAAGCTTCATTACAATTTCTAACTCTCGTTGAGTATAAGTTAATAATTCATAGTCAATGACCTTTGCTTGAAAGTGTGTATCTTATATTTCATTATTTTAGACAGATATTTTGTTTGTAAAAGTCACTCAGTAAAGCATATATTTGCTCCAAGTTCTAAAAGAATTTTATGGTGAAGATCTTGAAAGATGTGTAATACAGTTGAAAAAGGATTGCCTATGATGATTAAAAAGAGAACAACCCTCATCTCTTCAGTTGATTCTTAGTAAAAAAGGTGATGATGCAAGGTTGAGTAAGATGTCATCTGTTTTGAGTAAAGTTTAGTCTACTTTGAATATAATCCAAAAGTATTGACTAAACAAGGGGATTATACTCAAATGTTGAGTAAACTCTAAGTCAAAAGTCAAAGTGGAGTAAACCTTACGTATTGTTACGTAAGACTTACTTACCTTTGACTAAAATTTTCATCAACGTATGAGGGTGGTCCCTTTATTTATTTAATATGTTTTACATTGTGAGATTGGGTAATTCTTTTACAGTAACTGTATACTTATCTTATAACCTAACTTCGATGATGTCAAAAAATTGTGTTTGTATTTGTATAAGAAAAAACATCTTACAATAAAAAAAATGCTGGCGGCGAGAAATACCAATGTTTTAAAAGAAATCTAATTTTATGATGTCGTATGACTTTCGATTTCAGTTGACAGGGAAAAGGGTATAGCTAAATCGTCTACCTTGTCTACGGGAAAGGTTCACATTGAGATCCAGAGTAGATCTAGGGTCAATTTCCCCCTAACTCCCCCTAAAAAAAGGGGTCCGCTCCGTGATTTTTTTAAAAGTGCATTTAAATGCAGTTAATGAACGTTAGGGATATAACCAGTTGAAAAGCGTGTAAAATACAAACAAAACAAAATAAATGCACCTTTAAAGAGTGAGTCCAAATATATTCAAACATACTGAAATACAGCCACACTACAGTCATTTGCATTTCTTAGAAAACAATCTGGATGTTTACATTGGAGCAATTATTATACATTATGTTTACAAGCTGGTAGCAGTGAACATAATTCATTTTGTACTGACACGCTTTTTGGCAGATATTGAAAAACACATGGTCAGTAAATCACGCATAAGCTGTATAGCAACCATGGTGGAGAAGATACATGGAATGAAATGCAGTTTATTATTAGCAAAATTGGAAATTTAGGTGTAGTAGAAAGTTCAAAAATTGTTTCGAATCAATAGAAGTGACTGCAGCGTGCATTATTTTCAGTATATTTGAATATTTATTCTTTGTTAAACTAGCTCTGCTCTTTAACTTTCTGCTGCTTGCTACATTAACGGTCCTTCGGGAAATGAGAAAGAATTTTCCTTTTAGTATACCCAAAACGCATTTTCCAATGTATTCGCAGGTCAAATGAACAAATGCCAACCTATTAGAATGATAAATGTCCGGGATAAACGGCTGTGTGTATTCTCTTTCGCTTATCACTAAAGCGGCAAAGTATCCAGAGGCACAGATATTAACAACATAACATATTGTTAAATGGCTCCATGCGTTGTTAAATTCAATTGAAGCTTCAGCTAGAGTAGGTTTTATAAATTGATAATTATAACATAATCTCTGCTCAAGCGATGACGGCAGAATAATCGATAGTACAAGTGCTTGGATACATTTCAACCCGTGTGTTTACTTGTTTTCGGAACCCTTCGATTGCTGCCCATTGCCTGCGATTGCATGCAATTGCAATTCAACTTTTATATCAAGTTGGTGCTTACATATACTGACCATCTGTTTTAACATGAGAGGACCGGCGTGGTAATTTTTGGCCTTGTCCGGATTTTAAAAGTAGATCAATTTTAGTGGAGTAGACAAGTTACTGAAAACTTTCACGTTGAACCTATTGATGGAATAATATGACTGGGTTATTTTCCCTTACTCGAAATTTTGTTCATACAAGCTATTTCTGTCATATTGTTAAATGCTCCATCGTTTTAAAAAGTCAATTGAACTTCAGCTAGGAACGGTTATAAATTGATTAGTGTATCATAATATCTGCCAAGTCGATATACGGCAGATAATTCGTAGTACAGTGCTGGATACATTTCAACCCGTGTGTTTTAACTGGGTTTTAGGAAACACCTTCGATTCATGCAAATTGCATGCGATTGCATGTATTTGCTTCAAACTTTTTAGTATCATGTTGGTGCTTACAATACTGCAACATCTGTTACATGAGAGGACATGGGCGTGGTAGTTTTTTTTGCTTGTCCTGATTTTAAAGTAAGTCCAGTGTTAGTGGAGTAGACAAGTTATGAAAACTTCACGTTGAACCTTTGATGGAATAATATTATGGGTTTTTCCCTTCCGCGCAATTTTGTTATACAGCTATTTCTGTCAATATGTCATCTAATATTTTTGTCAATTTAATGGTTAAGGCAATTGTCAATGGACAAATTGCAAGCAACGCATCAATGTTGAATTTTCCCAACGGACAATGGGTTTTTTCAAATCTCCTAAATTATAAGAAAATAATGATCTGGAAATAAATAGTAAGCCTTCCAATCTGACAAATTCAAATTTATATGTCATTGAAACAAAAGGCAATGCTACGTAATTGGACAGCAGGTACAAAATGCCGTAATCACCAACTGTAACCCACTTAAAGTGATGTATGGTAGAATCTATCGGCATATTAATGAAATATCCCTAAATAAAACGTACCAAATGTTTCTCATGGCCATTGCGAAAACATCCAGATTTATTCCGACATGTACACTGTACAGCACTCATGGAATCTACCATGTTTATTCCCTGTGGTATATTACAACGCCGCATGCATACCGAAACAGAAGCCAGCGAAAATATATCACGTGACTTCAGTAAATTTGCCACAAGCCTCATCTTTGAGAACTCGTTGAGCAAACAAAGGATAGAGCCGAAGTTCGTTTTGAATTTTTTATTGCAAAAAAACGACACTTTTTAAACCTCAGTGATTTGAGAAAATTGTAAGAGGGGGTGTTTTTTTAGATAATTATTTTGTGATTAACAAAGGTTTTTAGTTGGCCTAAACCCTAACAGTCCATGAAAACGTGGGCATTTTAAAAGGGGTCGCGTAAATAGTTTTATAGTTTTTTCTCGCAGTCGCACTGTACCCACTGATCTCTATACTGGATTGCTCCACAAAACAGTAATTGGATAGTAGATGATGGAGCAGCGAGTTGGAACATCTAGTCCTCCCGAACACATAGCATCCAGAGACACCTGTTTAACAGAAGTTGTTATCCCGGGTGCCACGTTTTAGAGACTGGCCACCCCATACGCCAAAATACAATGAGCTCAGGAATTGGCTTGATTCGTAAGTTTGTTATGGTCGCTTATCCACATTTCAATGGGGGAACAAATTTTTGTTTATAAATGACCGGCTCTTAAACCACCTGCTTGGGCTCTCTTTGGATTACCAATATGACCGTCATGGGCCAATTCAATTACGAAGCCCAGGTTTTCCAATCAATGGCTCTATACATCTCTACGTACTTTTTCAATGTACCGAGTAGCGCTTTCTTTGTATGATGAAGATTTTTCCTAATTTTTAATTTTAAAAACTATGGCCCTTATTCTCAACGATGTTTAACGCTAATCACTGTGTTAAATATTCTCAATTTACAAACGTCCGCTATAATAAAACGCAATTCTCAAAGCATGGTTAACTTTAAACGCTTTTTAAAAAATTTTAGCCAATCATGTTAAACATGCCTAAAACGCTGTTAAACTTAGACTTGTCCGGGGGTAGTTTAAGGCGTGTTTGACTGCACATTTTTCAATCAAATGCCTGAATATTTCAGCTCTATAGATACTCGGTAAGAGTATACCAGTTACCACACCGTCCTTTATTTCTCTTATCTTACATCTTCTATTTCTCCGAGTGTCAGTTCATTTCTTCTCGTCCATTTTTCCTTTGCTTTATTTTCATGCTCGTTTTATCTGTTTATAAGTATTGAATGATTGCAAGTGCGGCACAATGAACATAAAACAGTTTTACAATAGGCCCGGGGCTTTTGTCTCCATCATTCAACCAATTCTAAAGCTCCCTGCGTAACGGGACCTTTTGCAATTTACCGTGGGCATCCTGCTTTGCATTTACAAACTACGGACGGCATTGTCTGGCATTAATATTGTTCACGCACACGTAATTATAGGCGTGGAATTGATATTTTCGGCGTTGAATACATGGTTAGCTAAAACGACTTGTTAAAATATTTTAACCTGCTTGTTTTTTTAACAGTTCGTTTAGCTACCACAGTTTTTAGGCCTCCCACCGCTGTGTTATTTAAAAACATCGTTTTGATGAATACGGCCTATATTTCTCAGAATCCCGGCTCATTTTATAAAATTTAGGCACATGTAATGCCATTTTTTGATAATTTATAAATTTTAAAAAGGAAAACGTTAAATTAAAGCTTGTGTTTTTATTTCAATGTTAAAAGTAAACGCGATAGTCTTTCACACGGCCAAGACTTGACTAACCACCGATCATCTTCAATGGTGTAAAGACTTAAATGGCTTGTGGCAAAAACGATAGCGTAAATAAATAAACATGGCGGCTTCGTTAAATCGTCTAACTGCTTGAAAGTAAGCATGAAATGGTGGTTTTCTTCGCAAGGATACTCCAATGACCGTGAAAACCATCTGGTTACTTCTACTTGGGGATATTTCATTATATAAGTTGCCGATGATTCCTACCATAACGTATAATCCCTTTTAAGCGTAAGGGATCATGAAAAATAGATACAATTTGCAATACACACTGCATCAAAGGTGGGTAAATAGCATTATTGGATCATGATCTGATAAAGGGATTCAATTAGGCGCCTTTCCCAAAGATCAAAGCGCCTTACAAATTGCAAACATATAAACTTACATACAAATTAAATGCATAAAATTACTTAGGTACTTAAATACTAATATCGAAAATACAAACTACTGCACTAGCAGGAAAAGGTGAAAAAACCTCATTAGCTTACAAATAATATCTTAAGTTAAAACACACAAGTAGCAAAATATTCACAAATATAATTAAAAACTGCATAACATTTTGATCTTACAAAGACAATAAAATAGATTTAAAGGTAATGATCTTCAATAAAAGCAGTGATGAAAAACTGAGGAACTATAACTGAGGAAATAGGTGGGTCTTCAACATTTTCTTAAAAGATTATTGAACAAACTGACATAGCATTTTTAAATCTAATAAGGTTTATAATTGAATTACATGGCAAAAAATATAGGTTATTTAACTGAAAGCTAATCTCCGATAATAACAAAGATTTGGAGGTAGAACCAATTGAAATAAACCTTTAAAAAGAATATACACGTCTATTACTCATCGAACAAATGCATGCTCACAAGATAGATGTTTTAGATGTAGATCACTGAATTCAATTAGTATTTGAAATATCTCCGTAATTGAATACATCAAGAGTTTGGACTACACGACCGAATCAGTACAACTACATACTCCAAAATCTATATGCAATTTATCTGAATTCCGTAAATCAAACAAATTCATAGACAAATATGCTAGCTAATGCTAGAGATAGATTTGTTAACCGAACCAGAAATCATCCTGGATAATCCTGGATGTTGCTTGTTCAGTTTTCAGGCCTAGAATCTACACTACAAAAACACATTGAATCATCTGTGTTCAACGACATTAGCTGAATTCTGTCATGGATAGCCGACTCGTTGGAGCAAGCGTACCAAAGGCAAAAATTAGCCAGATAAGTGTGAAGGTTAAAACGCTTCAATTAAAAAGAGTGCACCGAATACGCCTTTGGGTAATGTGTGCAGTTCCGTCGAGAATTAGTTTCGTCGAGGTAACGAGTGTATCAAATGCTTTTGTAGGAAAAGTGTGCAGTAGCCAATTACAGTAAAAGGGTGATTTCTCCCCTTTAACTTCTTTAACTGCTATATCAAATGCGTTCAATAGAACAGGGTTAAATGGCTGGTGTTCTGAGGCCTAAGGTCTAGCCTCATCATCTCTTCGGATATGAATCATATACATCCATGGGCTTAGTTTGTCGTAAAATATACCAAGAATCTAAGATGAACCAGTACCATGGAAAGCCCTTCAGGGGAAGTGTGTAGCTAATTCTACCAGTAGCTAGTACAGCGGTATGTACCTATAGGTAAAGACATTTTCGTTTACGAGTAGTCTGTGAGTAATTGCTGTAAAAATTCGTATTGATAATGATACTGTTCGATTATTGCTATCTTCCCAGCAAAAAGCAAAACTCAATTTCCCAAAACTGCATGTTATAAAGCAAAAACACTCCGAATAGAAAGCATTACAATTTTAAAAATCAATAACTCGCCTCTAAAAGATGTTTCTGAGATCCAATATTTGCCACAATTGTAACATTTTAAAAACATAATCGTCAAATGTTTTGAAAACTTTGTGTCTGTTGGTTTCTCCAACTTAAACTTGTATCCAATATGTTCACAGGCAATATGGTTAAATGAATGCAACAGATAATCAACCGTGTGAAATTGTTTGTACTCCATCTTGCAGGAGAAACAGCCAGTTATTGCAGATCGATAACGCAATTTAATCAAGAGAATCAATGATGGTATAAAAACTTTTCATAATCGTTGTTATCAAAATCGTAAGGAGTGAGTTTAGTCAAGGCTAAAACATTCAAGCATACTGAATGATTCCACACTACATTCATTGACACTTATTTAAAAACAATTTAGAATGGTTAACTTTTGTGATTTCATTGTACACCTGTCACGTTTTGGGCTGATTTTGAAAAGCATGGTCAGTAACTCACTTGATTGCCCTTGTTAATTTCTATTGATCTCACATTTATTCAAGGTTGATTAATACCACATATGTATGCAGCAGTCACAGCAAAACCTGCCATTTAAATTTTCCATGTAATTTCCAGAGGAACCTAATTAAATTAATTGCCCTAAAACTTGAAACCAAAATCACATTGTTTTACGGGCGCCGCGTACACCGTTGGTGGTGGCCAACTTGGATGTTAATGCAATAATGCTATTCTATATTATTTTTATATTGTTTTGACCCATGATTTTGGTATTTTGATTGGGTATAAATGATTGTAGAGGATCAGGTCAGTATATTTAAATATATTTCTTTGGCTAGACCCCTTTAAGTCTTTTTTTCTATTGTCACTTGCGTAGACAATCATGCAAACTGATAGCCCGCCAGTTAATTGAACATAATCGCATGCGTTTGTCCTTTGCGATGTCTACAAACAAGTGTTTCGTTTGTAACTATCAACAGAAAAGTTCCGGGTCATGTTGTAATGCGTCCTCCTTCCAATCAGCTTCTTGACCTACGACAAGTATATATTTTACGTCGTATGAATTTTGAATGAATGTCCGTCTAAAGATAAAGATAAAGATAAATCATGTAGGATGTTGCCTTCAGGGTAGTAAGAAATAGGATTATAGGAACACTAACTCTTCTCACTTTCACGTTAACCAGTGAATATTCACAACGTCTAACGCGTCTGTGCCGTGAGCATATTGTCATCAATATATCCCACGCAAAGATGAATTTCAAACTCAAGAGTTTTTCAATCATTAGTTTATTCAGCATTGCATATTTATTGTTTGTGAACGTTGTATTCACCAGTTTCCTTAGCAACAGGTGGTCTATGTCGACGCATACTTGACTCTGACAAGGATGTTGTTTTGGCTGCAACTAGAAATTATCTATACTATAAAGATCGAACTTCGCCATGTTGTTTTCCCCCTGGAGGCTGCCATGTTGACCCAGGAGGTCGCCATGTTGAATGTGTACCCTATTCAGGTAATACCCTTCCCATCGTGTCTCTCGATTGCTCCGGGGTTTTTGTCTTTAAAAAAACTGCTGATAGATGATTAGATTTCATTGAGATTGCAAATAAACGTGTTGTAAACATAGCTAAACATGTTGTAAGCAGTAGTAGGTGCGTATTGAATGCCCGTGGTTTTGACAAAGAGTAAGTACGTAAATTGAGGGTACCATTTCTAGGGTAATTCGAGATACATTCATGTTCGTGGCTTTATTACCCATGGTCCTTCGCGTTTTGACCTTTGTGCTATTTTCTTTGTAAAAATTTATTGCTTCGGTGCTAAAAGAGATCATAGAAGGCCTACTGTTAAAACATTCAAGATTGATTTTATACTAAGTATTTTAATTCATTGAAAGACTTTTTAATGATCTCCAACGTGTTTTTTGACGCAAAAATTCGTGTCCTTTTTGTTCTCGCGTTCCTTTTTGTTCTCGCGTTTAATCGTGATCGCGTGGGCGAGTTGTTTGACCTCTTTGATATTTATTTCTAAAATTTTATTTTTTTTGGGAAACAAAAAAAATAGAGGAAAAGATACCTCATATATCTGTTGAACAATACTTTTAGCTATTTTTTTGTAATCATTAATTAGCATCATGATCATTAACGTAGGTTCGGAAGAAATATTGGTGACCTCCGCCTGACTATACAGAATGCTGACGGACACTCGCGTCACTTATCTATGCACTCGTGTCCTTGGTATAATTTTGTACTGCATGCCTGTGGAGGTCGAATGACAATGACATAAACATTTTAGGCCTAAAGTACACAGACTTAGCGATACTATTAGCTTATTAGCTCGAAGAAAGCAGGTCTGGTTTACAACCTGTAGTGTCATTCAATTAAAAGGGGATGGGCACGATTTAAGTATATAACGATTTTAATTTTGATAGAAGGACCCCCCGTGTGGGGGAGGGGGTCTCAACACAATGACCATACACATACGGGGATGTCCACAACCATCGGTCCCCATTTTCAACCTTCTGATATATCAATGATCCCTTTTTTCATGCATTTTGGTATAGCAAATGGGTCGGGCGGGTTTTTTTTTTTCAACATTTTCTCATGGCCCGATTTTTATAAGATTTGATTTTGATAGAATTGCTTCTCAGGGGGTTCTCAACCATCACACATGACCATCACGGGGTCGTTGCCACAGACATCGGTCCCCATTTTCAGCAGCCTTCTGGTATATCCATTTTTCATGTCAATTAATTTTTGGTATACAATGGTTGTTCTTTTTATCAAAGGTTTCTCAATTTGTTGAAAATGAGTCAATTTTCTCAATCAGAAGCCAGCATTTTCTAAAAATTTTTGGGAATTTAGTCAAATTTCTTCAATCCTGAGCAAAAATTTGCTTAAAATGGCCCACATCTTGGGAAATAAATGGCAATTTGGGGTTAAATTGGCCCTAAATATCCATCGCTGATATAGGTTTGGTCCCTTTTTTTTGGAATATTTTGTGAAATTTTATACCACTGTCACCCAAAGGCCCCTATTTAGTTGGGAGAAAAATTTTGAAAATTTTCACCAAAAACCTTCATTTTTTGAGAAAATGTCGCAAAAATCTTACCCAAAAACCCATTTTTTTTCGAAAATTTTGCCAATTTATCACTCTGAAAAAGCCCCTATTTTGGGCAATTTGGCTGTTAGACCCCTATTTTTCGGTCTCTGTCAACCCAATGCCCCAGGTTTTGGAAGGCGAGCCTTACAACCCCTATCCTTTCATAGGTGAGTGCCCCCACCCCAGGACACATTGTACACCACACCATTTTTGGCTATAATCACGTTTAAATTTCATTCTGGTAAAATAGTCTTTCAAATGACTATTTGTTTGAATTTTGTCGCGAAGCGCACTAAAAATTAATTTCACACCGTATGAAAATATGGGTTTTAAGGCTGCTGCTTTCAAAGCTTGGGGCATTCAGTGACAAAGAATGTGCCAAGAAAGGGTTCTTGGGTGAAAGGCAGCCCAAATCCCATAAATTAAGGGTGATTTTTTTGTGGAAATTTGTAACTTGTAAAAAGCTTGTCTTTGGGTGAAATTTTGGAGCTTGGGGGCATTCGCTGAATAGAGAATGTGCCAAAAACGGTTTATTGGGGTGAAAGGCAGCCAGATTGCCTAGAAATAAGGTGATTGTTGCCAAATGTTGGATGAGAAATGGAGAAAACTTGGAGAAAAATATTATATTTACAATTATAGAAGACTGATCAACCGGTTTAGTGACCGCTCACATTCAAATCAGCTAGCGGTTGCCCGCGCAAAGCGCGGGCAACCGCTAGTCTTTGATAAAGATAGGGTATATAAATTTCTTTCATGAAAATGTATCAAAAAATAAAAACTCATTGCACTTTAATCTTCTACCAATCCTACTTGTTAGCTCAATTGCTTGCCTTATTTATGGACAATAGCTCGATAGCTATTAAACATAGGCTTAAGAAGTAAGGAGCTGGGGGAGGGGGTGGGCACAACCCAATAATTTTGGTGGGGCTGGAATACCATTGAGCCCCATTTTTTTCAAAAAAATTAAATTCCAAAGCTTCCCACCCCCGCACCCTCTCCCTGGGCGCTCGCGGAGCCCTCAGGCCCCCATCATCCTTCAAGTGGCCCCAATCCTGAAAATCTTCCTAAGCATGTGTTATATAAGGGTATAACTGTTCAAGATCATCATGGGGCTCAAAGGTAAGAATGAACAGATTCCTATGAAAATGGTGTCAAATCGTTAGGCTTATTAGGTATTAAGTTATGCTTTTCATTATATATTTCTTGAGCAAAACGTGTTGAAGGTCTATAGTCTATAGGGTGGCCATCTTTATTCTTGAAAGTACCCACTGAAGTGTCACATAGGCGTTACATGCTTTTTTTCCTAGTTTTGAAGATCACAATGCATAATTGCCACATTTTTGGCCCGAAATGACCGGCTTGAACCGTTGTTGCCTTATAGCTATTAAACTATTTTCTACGCTAGTGCAAACTATACATTTATTTTTAAATCAGTATAACCTAAACCATCGGTGAACAAATAAAACACAATTAGATCAGCTTTTTCCCCTCTGAGTGGTGTTCTGTAACCTCAGGTGTTCCTCAGGCTCTGTTCTTGTCCTTTTTCTTCTTACTTTTTGTCATTTTTAACTGAATGTGTTTCTTTCTCCTCTCTTTTCAGTTTTGGCCAGATGCTCAACCAATACGTTCGTCTATTTTTAGTGAAAGTGATCAGATGTTCTTCAGAATGATATTCACACATTTTTAAATGGACATTCTTATAAGTTGCCTCTCAATCTTTCTAAGTGCTCGGTTAATGCACATGACTATATCTAAGTCTCCTGATTAATTGTGATCTTTACATTATGGGTGATAGTATACTTGCTGAAGTTAACAATTTCAAATTACTTGTGTTACTACTTTCAGTAGGGATCTTTCCTTAGACTCTCATATGCGTGCCTTTCAAGTAGTGGTTTCAAACTGTCTGGCTTCATCATCAGTGCACAAGAATAGGGTCTTCTAATGCACTGATGAACTCTACAAAGCTCTCATCTTGCCCCATATATTTACTGTGCATGGGTTTGGGCACCTCATCAAAGGAATCATTTGGATAGGTTGAGAACGTTGCAACAGAAAATTACAAGGACGTTATTCTATAAGCAATGCCAACCAAAGGCGGAATGCTCGTCCACTTACTTGAGGCAGACTTCTTGATTTGAATCTAGACAGGCTCGAAGATGCTTTCAAAATCCAAAGGCTTGTTTTGGGTTTTAAGATTTTACTGGATTTTTACCCCTACTTCTTTTAAAATTCTTTTGATTCAACATAGCATGTTGCGAGTACTAGGCTTTTGCACCAATCTGCAAGGACTTCCTCTTTCTTCAATCTATGTTTATTTCACTTCCTCTTTGGAATGATATCCCCCATCTGATTTGCGTGCTGTCAATTAGTCTTTTAAACTTTAAAAGCATGCTGTAAATCACACTTGTTTAAGTTATTAAACTTATAAATATTTTTCAAAATGTAAAGTGTTTTTGTAAATTTTATGGTCCAGTTGGAAACCACTTTGATATAACAGGGTAATTGGTTTGCTCTTCCAATCCATTTTAACATTACTGATTTTTTGTTTTCATTGGGCATACATTTGCCTTGCCTTTCTTTTTGGTTTCCTATTCTTTTGCTTTTTGTGCCTGTAACTTTGTTTCTCTGGAATATGAGAGCACCTTTGTGATCGGGTTTTATACAACCCATTCTCTTATCCAGAATCACTGCTTTTGCTTTGTTCCAATTTGTATGTATATATATTATCATATTTATGTTTCTGTATTTTGAATAATTCAAATAAAATAGTATTATTTATTATTATTTTTTATTTATTTTTGACCCACCTTTTCCAATTTTGTCCAAGGTTTCACCCTTTCTCCGGCATTTAATATTCATGCTATGAATCTTTTCTAACAGATTGACACAAATTAAAAATTCTTACTTGCCGTTAATAATGGTGATAATTTCAATTTCCACTACCTACATGCTGTACTTTTATAAATACACATTTTGCCGTTCTCTTTGAAAATCATCAATTTGATTTAAAAAGGTTTTCTGTAGTTCTTTGCAGTTCAATGAAATTATTATATGTCAAATTAAATTTCAAATACTGTATATTATTATCTTAAAAATGTTTTTTTAAATATGTTTATTGAAATATAATCAAACCAGAAATGCTCATACATTAATGTTGAAGTATACCATCTATGAATATTCCACTCAAATCACGTATATATTAAATTGGCAATATACATTAGATAGTTATTAGATACATACAAATTAATTTTAAATATATGCTCAAGCTCACATATCACGCAACATGTTTGGAATATACTGTTAATTTATAGCTTCGTTTTCTAATTTCCTGTGTTACATAGAGAAATACATGGATCCAACGGCAGAGGAGTAGAGTAGAATAAACACACATCACATTTATCAATCTAACATGTCATTATGGAATGTGTTGATACCCTAAGCCGAGGCACACATGAACTAAATATTGAACACAAGAGTGAATAGTGAGCGTATATCCCTCCTTAATATAATTAGTCCTAGGATTTTTGTGATAATCCGCTTTCCCCTTTGTTAAACATCTTGAGTCTGCGGTTGTTTACTACGCTTCTTTGCTAAAATGTGTAAAAGGTATAATAGATTTTATTTGGTAGCATCTTGATAGGAATTTTCGTTTCCAACATTGAGCATCTATAAGCAGACATTTAATTGCAATTACTCTGTGGGTTTCGCGTAATTTATTCTCCTGGTAATAAGTGCCCCCTTTGTAGATCAAGGTATAATGGTTGAGACGTCGGTAACATTGGCTGAAACATAAACACACGTTGAAACATTTCGACCATTGAAGCCCATTTGTAAAACTCATTTGTAAAATCATTAAAAGCATTCTACATTGTTTGAATATTCCTACGAGCGTCTCATTTAGATGATTCAGCCGTAAAAGTATATTACACCATACGTTTCCATCAGTTTTGTTTTAGTTAGAAATCCACCTTTTAGAAAAAGTCACATTTCCTTAAAAGAGAGTCTTTAACTACGGCATGAAAACGACTATGCCTGCCTATTGCCGTCTTAAGTACTTGCGATTTGTTTTGCTATTTTGCTATTTCCAGGTCTCTTTCCTTGAAGCTGGCAATTCCTCTTTGAAAGTGAAACTCTTTTATGTTTTTGAACGAATTTGGTATCCTTTATTTCCTTCAAATTTCAACCGCCGGTTGAGCGCCAGTTTTATTGTTTGGAACCGGTGTGAAAGCAGATATAGTCTACCGTGAACCACAGTACGGGCTCCATAGGCGATAACGTCGTCAAAATATAATGTTGCGTGAAGAGTCAACTGAATCGAGTGCCACATTCTTTACCGTTGTAGGTGGACTATGAGTCCGGCGAACAATAATGAATTCTGCTACGGTTCCCGCCGTAACTAACAAGCAACCGCTGGTTGGGTTTTGTAGCCGCACCTAAGCATTTCCTTCTAATATAAGCTTTCAAGTCAATTTCTCTAAGTTATAGATGAGTATGCTCCATGCTATTGTGCTGTCGCGATGGCAAGTATTATTTTCAATGCAGCTCATCAATAGCTCACATGAGTGTAATTACATATTTTTCTCAGGATTAATTTAATGCTTCCAAGGAATACTTCGAATTCAGTAGGAATTTTATAGGATTTGTTTTATATAAACCTTTATGTTTTCATCTTATGAATGGCGGGTTTTGTTTCATATAAACGAAATTTGAATGCATATAATTTTAGGGACCTGGCTCAACAACCACGAGAGCTTAATTACCAAGAAACGCATTTTATATTTCTTTCACAGAGTAGATTGCAAGGAAATGATAAAATCATAGTTTCTCAGATGTGCTAAGCGTCGTGATGAATTCAAACTACACTTTGGGGATACGGCACGCATCATTGTATATCTATTTCATCATTATTTTGAAATGGCATATTTTGTTCTAATTTTTTGTTCTTAAATAAAACAGTAATACAACAAATCGGTACTATATTTGCTATATAGTTTCTGCGAATACACGTGCCCGTATAAATGCCACAGAGTACAAATACCACAATTATTGATTCGCTACTATATTGGTGTTGTTAAATATTTGCATTGAAATTACGGAAGCTCTAAACTAAGTAAACATTTCTTTGCAATCCACTTGTAATCATTGTCAATTTGTTAACTTTAAAAAGAACATTTTCATTCATGACTATGATGATTGTAATCGTTCCTTGTCGGAAACACGGCATTATTACTCCCATGCAATACCCCCACGCTTAGTAATAAGTGTCTTTAAAAGGTAGTTTTTTTTTTATAAAAGATGGCACTGTGTTTAATCTTTCTCCAGAGTGTTTATCTTACTACAGATGATTTCTCCCAAAGCTAGTGGCCTTCAAAAGGCATACATGACTTGTCAGCAAACAGAGTTAATAAGGAAGGAATGAGTGCAAACTGCAAACGGACAAGAAACATTACCTATTCATGTCCAGAGTATTATAGTCGTTTATTTTTACATTTTTATTTCATAGTGACGGTAATGGACAGGTCAAATATCCATAAAGGTGCCTTGTGACGACCGCCTAGATCCTTAGGGGTTGGAATCGGATATTTGTTGTGTATCCAATCAGAGAAGCCATACCAAGTTTGGCTGGCTTAATGAATATTTTAATCCTATTGTGCTTTATGCACTAATCGACATGTGCGTCTCAATATACAGTGTGTCCCCCCCAAAAAAAAACGCAATATTTTTGTGCCAGGCGCTATGAGTTTTAAACTAAATATGGTAATTTGATATTTATTGTAAGGTAAAAAGGGGCTGTTAGCTAATATCCCTGAAAATTTCATAACAATGGAGTCAATAGTTTTACGATATGACTCCAGCAATCCAGCATGTAAACCTGCATGACCCATTTTACCAAATTAAGACAATAGTAAGTACAAACACGGCACTGTATTATACTTGTATGCGTACCGAACAACCAATATGAATATAAGTCAACTGGTACTGCAACAAAATATTAACATATGAAAATGTGCATTTTAATATACTTATGAAATGAAATTGGGAATATATGATCAACAAACACCTCGTATTGTCCACATTAGACAACATTGGATAAGAGCTAATCAATCATCATAGTATTATGGCAGCACACAGAGTTATCTTGACCCAAAATTGAATGACAGAATGAATACACTAATAATGTTATTGAGTTTTGTGTTGAAAACATAATGGTTTATTTCATAAAGCTCAGAATGTAACAAGCTAGTAGCAACCCAACGCCAGTGGAGTTTGTCAATGACTTGGTCATAGTTTTATCTTATATCGTCTTGAATTGTATTTTATCACCAAATAAATAAATGTTTCGTCATTATCATTTGAATAATAATTATGTAAATGGAGTTATTCGATCCAGCTTTTCTGCAAGAAATTTGGGCAATTAAATGTTAATTATAATCAAAATTATATTCATCATTTTAGTCTTTAGTGCCATCCTTATGGTTACCAGCCTGCATGCGGATTACTTGATTTCTGGGGTCATATCCTAAAAACTATTGACTATCGTTTTAAAATATTTAAGGCGATTAGCCAACATTACCTTCTTACCTAACAGCAAATGACAAATAGTCTTAAGCTTTAATTAAAAACTTATTTCGCATGGAACAAAGTGTTGCGTCTTTCTACATCTGCCTCTTTCATTTCTCTGTCTTATTTAATTTCAGATGTGTGTGTGTGTGTGATGGTGTGTGTGTGTGTGTGTGTGATGGTGTGTGTGTGTGTGTGTGTTGGGGGGCACGAGTCTTGTCTGCGTAGAAATCGTAATGTTAGGTAGAACATTTGTTTCTGAGCGAGAAAGCTCTAGATAAAAGTTCCTATTTTTCACAATAGGCAATTGCATCACGAGTAGTCTACAGGAATTATTTCACAATATAAATGCACTACACTTTTTGAATAAGCGTTAGCTGTTGTGGTCAACTTTACGTCTCAGTGCTTATTGATGGTACACTTTCTTACCGAAATATAAATTCTAGTTTCTAATCACTCTAGTTTTATTGTAACGTCTCTTGCGACCAATCCCACGAATATAATTCAGATTTAAGAGTCGATATTATATTTTCAAGGCATTGTACAAGTACATTATTTTTGTGAAGAAAAGAAAAGAAATATTTACGTTATTTTTCATATTCGCTGGCAGGTGCGTTATTTTCTTTGGCGATGAGAAGATTTTATATTGGACGAAACTGGGCGATATGAGATGTTACCGGAAAGCTTACCAGAAGTTAGTCAGAAAACTATTAATTTCTACTCTTACACAGCACTTGTAAAAATCTGTTTACGATTTCCAGAAGAAAAGTGTGCACTTGTATCAAAATATCCCGTCAAAACTAGCGCGCTGCACGATGTTGTGCATTAACGCTTGACGATATCAATGGCGATACCTGGTCTGCATACTTGGGACTTCTATATGAAACGTCTACCACTAAATAAAATAAATAAATAAATAAATAAATAAATAATAAATAAATAAATAAATAAATAATAAATAAATAAATAAATAAATAAATAAATAAAAAAATAAATAAAATGAAAAATAAAATTGAACAGTGGTAGAGAATATAACAAAGCCATGTCCCTGGTTCTTTTTGTGTTGAACGATGTTTGTAACAGGTCTAAAAGGGTATCCTAGCTTGAAGATATGTAGGATTTCTACTAAGGAGTTTTCACAAGGCAAATGAAGATTGCACTTGTTCACTCTCCTTTTGTTTAATCTGCATGGTTAGATGGTCCGCGATTTGTAAGTTACTTAAAATTAAGCTTCCAACCTTTGTATTTTCATTTACACCATGAATATCAGGTCAAATATTGTATTCACGGCTTTCTTTCATTTGACTCCATGCCACATATAAACTCACCTGTGACACAAGATGTTTAATAACGATTCTGCTCCAATACCTTCAATCTGATATCTGCCTATTGCTCAGCGACTCATTCATAGCGTAACAGGGTACTCGACACATGTACTTGATTTAACTGGAAAGCGCAAAATTAAGTTTAAATTGTTTCTCAGACGGCGAACCTGGGGCAGTGCGAACAAATCACATCTCCAGCGAGGACTCTTCGTTACACTACACGCAATACAGATGCCAAGATCCTTCGGTAGATAACTCAAGTATTTGCAACATGCAATCTCTAGGTATATGATACAGATCTGACTGAAATTAGAAGTTTAAAAATGAAAATACATATAGTTTACATTATGATTTACACGTTATGGTTAACACTTGTCCAACGTAATACATTGAATTAGGGTGATAAATCCTTTATCAATGAGGGTTCCTGCTTGCCCAATATTATTCCAATTTTGTCCAATAGTGTATTGATATCTGAATCAACATTGGGAAAAATTAGCACAACATTTTGCAGTGTCCGGACTGAGTGCATAATCCAAACTCGCATTTCGGTTATGGTAGGGCATACACAAACGAAACATTGAGGGTATCATCGTTTATACTTCGTTTATATATTCCGATTAGCAGGAAGCAGGACTTTTCATTTAAATTGAGCAGTGCATTTCAAAATTAATATATTTACATGATTTCTGAAAGAAAACAACCGTTTATATAGAGTGAGTAACAAAACAATACACACGCCAATTTGCGACCCCATGCCTTTTTAATTTGTATTCATTTGATTTTATGCATTTTAATAAACTCATTCTGTCTGTCTATCCTCATATCTCTCTCTCTATCTCTCTTTCTCTTTCTGTCCGTCGTTAAAAGAGATCACAGGCCGTAAAGCCTTTGGTAGGTGGGTGCAGATGGGGCTGCGCCAGAACAAGTTTGCATTTCCGGGGGTGCCACTAATCACGAAAGCTGGTTAATCGCGAAAAAAACAATTAAACAAGTAGTATTAAAAAAAAAGAAGCTTGCCCGGGGTAAGAAGGTCAGGTAATCGCGAAATCCGAGGGACCGCCTAGTGATTAATAACAATATTACTATTGACTTTTGTGAGTTCTGTTTATTTATTTATTTATTTATTTATTTATTACTTGGTTTGAAATGTGAGGGAGAGGATCTGTGTGTGTGTGTGTGTGTGTAAGTGTGTTCACGCGTCGTGTGTAAAGGAACTAGCAACATCAAATGTGTGCCCATATCGAGTCGAGTTTTGCAATTTGTAACATTAAATTCAGAAATTGTGGTTTAAAAAAGTAATAAAAAAGTAATACCGTTTTGACCATTTTTTTTAGGATAAAACGCCAAGTATAATAAAAGGACTTAAGGAAGGCAGTGTTAACTGCAAAAAAGTGAACATGTTAAGAAATTACAGTAATCCTGCGTGTTTACCCTTATATTCTTTAGTACCTTTGAATCTAATATATTGCACATTCACTTTAGAGCGCCCTAACACAAATATGCTTCTACACGGCAGGTCCAATGGTGTTAAATTATCTAGCAGCCCATTTCATACCCCTGAATATGCCCACTATGTATGTATAGGGTCAAAACTTTTATAGCAGAGGGTGTAAGGTAAAACCTTTTTAAGGACCTTTCAGGAGTTTGGCGCCCAGACTATTGAGGATAAACCATGATCTAAATTTTCTAGGCCAAAGCCTGCATCTCTGAAAAGCTGATAAGTTTGAAAAGGGAGTTTAAACACAACGGTTTCGCTACTTAAACAATTCGCTACTTAAACGAAATCTTTGTGGTCATATACCGTATAGAAAGTTATCGTTTATATAAAATATCAGCATCGTTGTAATGACCTTTAATATAAAAATATCCCAGAAACATTTCTTTTGAGATAATGTCATACAATGAAACTTAAGCAAGGGCATAATTAAGTAGGTTTCATAATAAGTGTACTTATTCTTGTGCAACCATATCCGCTCGTATTTCCTTTTGCTGAATAAAGTAAATCTGATTTAAATCAAACTATTTGCTTTCAGTAAGGTTAATACAGAATTTAAATATCAATTCATTAAATTAAAAGTACCAATATTAGACTATGGGGTGTAGACCAAATAACAAGCTGCATAACAAATTCCGTAGTCCATTCAAAGGAGAAGACAAAACCCGGTGTAAAATTATTGATAAATTATTAACATGACATAACCGTCTGTTGCCCCAAATAAAACTGAATAAAATGTCCCATCAATTTCTCTTTCATAATATCAGTGACCAATGGATATGTGTAGACTTCAGCAAACCATTAACTAAAGATATTACAATGGGCCCGGTATGCGGAGCCATTGTTAT
Organism: Ophioderma brevispina; assembly: GCA_023653785.1. Lineage (NCBI taxonomy): Eukaryota > Metazoa > Echinodermata > Ophiuroidea > Amphilepidida > Ophiodermatidae > Ophioderma > Ophioderma brevispina. Next base: position 31,939 of record JAMKCH010019998.1, on the reverse strand, counting down.
AGCCAGGTGTTATCACCTCCACGATTCGTGTTGAGTAACAAAATACCCGTCCTCTTTCACAATAACTAACCAGTTTACATTATGATATAGGTCGTTTACCCTAAGTTTTCTTCTGAAAGCGCGGTAAATTGAATACAAATGAAGTTAAGCAATAAGTCACGGATTTTAATTCTGCACAAAGTTGTTAGGTCAAAGCTTGTCTTTCTTCCTTTTCGAATAAATGATGAAAAACATGGACAAAGTTAATTGAACACCACTATAGAAGCTCAAAATTTATTTATTTGCGAATGAGGATAAGTATTTTGCGCTTACGTCATTAAAAAAGACTTCGTCTAAATCGGAGAGGTGGTAACACCTGAGTCTATTCAACCGCAAGATTATAACAATGGTTCTGCACTCCCAGATGAAAAGGAATCTGAAGTGTTTTTCTACACCGCACACCGGGCCGGTAATTGAATATCTTTAACTCTAGCGTCTAGCGTATCTATTGGTCACTGATAATGGGGGAAATAAATTGAAGTGTGACATTTTATTCATTTTCAAGAAAATGTGCAAGTTTTATTTGGGGCAACAGATAGTTATGATTTTAATAATTTATTATGAATTTACGCTTGGTTTTGCTCTCCTCCCGTGATAGGGATTACGAATCGACAGCGCAGAAGGGCATGGCACATACCCTATATCAAAAGCACTACAAACTTCAATTATTTCAATTTGTGGGCTACCTATATTCGAATTAATACCGACACCTCGTGTTTTATTTTTAAAATGAAGGCAATGTATATTCAACCATGAAGTAAGTAGCATAATGGAAGTCTCCCTTGAGTGGATTCTGTGCTAGGATTAAGAGCAAGTCTCATAAAAAATTCTGCACAACAATGATTCAAAACGCACCTGTGTTGACTGCCCAAAGCTCATTTTCTCCTTGAGTTCAAAATATCATAGTGCTAGAATATTTATGGCACCTGCCAGGCGTGATAACGTGTTTCTGTAAGGACTCATTCCCCGAGCTCGATACGTAATCCAGGCCCTTAGGAGCCGCCTAGCCAACGCAACAAACCTTTCACAATTAAAGACTTTTAACCTGATCATTCGTTCTTAAAAATGGCGCAAAAATGATCATGAATAAATTGGTTCAGGGCGGCACAATATTAAAAAAAGATTCCGTGAAGGGTCAAACTTTTATTTCTTCTCGAAGTTGATTCACATCGATAGCTTAAATAGATTTCAGGTGCAAAGAAGATTGCCTCTAAAATTGATGCTTCCTTAAGAAATCTTCCCAATTATTTTAAACTGGAAATGAAAGATGGAAGATACTTGACCCGTATAAATTTATATCTCTCTCTCTGCAAAAAAAATTCTTTGGTCTCCTCAATGGTCTGAATGTCTAAAAAGTGACTCTAACATTAATATGGCATTAAACATGTTAAAGACACTCTCAGTGATCCACCCGAAAGAGTCAAAATATTTGAAATTTGCAGGAACAGCTTAAAGATTTAAAAGTGAGGGATAAGTCTGTCGAATTCTCATAACTTATCTTATACAACTGAAATATTGGAAGGAAAGAAAAAACAACAGTCTTCAAAGATAGGAATCCCCATTAAATTACGTGTTGAAGTTAATATACGTACGGACAGTAATGACTAAAATATCAAATTGTGTCCTCATTAGGTTGATTCTGGGCACTCATTTGCAGGGACCTGTTAGGATCCCTATCGCTTGTTACAAGACCTGTACACTCTGATTTTTTTTTTCGATTTTCTAAAAGTTCCTTTATGTTTTGATTTTATCGATTGTATAAACTCATAGTGTATTTCATCCTGAATACTTTGGACTATTGGACTTGCAACTTTGCAAATAAGAGAAGCATTTTCAGCATATTTTACAACTTAACCCTCATATATACCGAAAGAGAGGTGGGGGTCATCCCCTTCATTTTTTCTGCCTTCCTAAAACACCCTTTTTGATGCCAAATTATTTAATGGAATTATAGAGAAGTCCCAACATACCTAGTATTACACGGGGGTATCACAGACACTTGTTTTTATCAATAAATGGTCCCTACTCTTTCTATTGATACCAAAATGAGTCACCGCATAGCATGTTCGCAATGGAATAAAGTTCGCATGGGGTCATTTTCCATAAGCCGCCCCCCACACCACAGTGTAGAATGGCGGACTCAAATGTTCACCCAAAAAATTTAGGGAATGGGAAATGACAAGTTTATATACTCATACTGTTTTTAGTGCTATCATGAGTTTGAGTCCAGTAAAATTGCGAACTACAATTTTCCCCCCCTATGGATATTTTCATACTGTCCCTCAACCATAATGACATCATAATGACGTCATAGATATGAATGTTAGTACTTATTTTTGATGGAAGAAGAGGTCTAAGCTATCATGTTGGTACCAAATTCACAGGATTGTAATTTTCAGTAAGGAAAATCACAATTGACCCCCCCCCTTAGGGAGTTTGTTACAACATGGCTCAGGTAGAACGAGGGTTCCCTCAGATAACTCTGACCTTGATACATTAACCTCGTTAATGTATGGAAGTTTTCAGTTGTATCTTGGACCCAGGTACGGCGGTCCGGAAGTGTGTAGTCTGTTCAACAGAACTGCGAAGATATTCTAAATTTGTACTGCGCGAGAGATTAACGTTATCAGTCCGTCCTAGAGAATTGTGTAAAATAAACCAAATCTCAAATATCTCCGGAAAACGGAGGGGTTCGATGGACGGTTTTAACATCAGAGGGTCCGTTACTATGTTTTGTTTTAAATATTATCGTATTGGGTCTGAAACCTATAGAACCTAGCGAGAAAATTGAACTTTTTGTCGGGTAGCTTCGGGACTCGCAGTGACGGAAAGTTAACACCGCAATCTCTACGGGCTAATCCAGTTTTTTTCCACAATGCATTTTCGTATTAATTCCGTCTTGAGAATTGTCAAACCTACGGCCCACTTTTTTTTTAAATTTAGAAACAGCAATTACTTAGCTTACCGGACCGCCGTAGGACCCAGGTTTGGTTTCAGTTGAATTTGCATTAAAATAGTTCGTACTATTTTTTAGTGCCTTTACAAACTTTACCACAGATGCACTTTTGACTTTGGTATGTGAACTTTGAATAAAAAACCTCGTCAACAAATGTAGGTTATCATGCTGTATGACGCAATCCTTATGACCAATAAGGCCTTGCATCAGGGTTTGCATTAAAAGATATGGACAAGACAACTAATTTGTGTCTAATATTTGGCCCACGCACACTATGCAGCCATGAAGTCTTTCCTACGAAACGAGCTAAAACAATGACATCAGCAACAACACTTTGATTTAGGATAATGAACTGGTGACCTCGTCAACAAATGTAGGTTATCATGCTGTATGACCAATTCTGGTTACATAGGCCTTGCCGTTAAAAGATTATGGACAAGGACAAATAATTGTGTACTAAAGTTGCTTACCCACACACCAGGCCCATGAAGTCTTCCTAACGAACGACCTAAAACAATGACATCCGCATACAGTTAAACCCAAATGCAATTTAATATATAATAATATATATAAAAAAATAAAGTCAATTTTATAATTTCGAACTAAAACAAAAGGTTGTCATAAAGCGTAAATATTTACCCCGTAGTCGATGATAAAAAAAAGTCGGAGCAAATGAAGTCTACAAGCCAATGATTCAAAACGTTCCGTTGAGCGCTTAAGGCATTTTTTAGCAGTATCGGAGTGCTAAAATATTCATTACTCCTGTCAATAGTGATATTGTGTTTATGTTGGGACTTCTCATTCTTCGAGATCTAATTACGATCCCCCAGGATCCCCATCTTGTGCAGGATAAACCACCTTAAAGTTACAACTGCCCATTATTCTAGAAAATACATATGCCGGTAATACCGCGGACACTGAGAGATTTAATATCATTTCTCTGTTACCATGGTTTACATGTTTCACAAATAGCTCTTTCTGGGGACCATGAGGCCAAAAGTCAATGCGGATTTGTCCCACTGTGTACAGAATACGCACTACATAGCAAACAATGTGCCTAATTTTAACCTTGCCAATTGATGGGTGTCAATGTGGGTTTTTCTCGGATATTTGCTTAGTCATTTTTTTATGGAGAAATGATTAAAACATTCACGACGAGGCAAACGGCCTAGCGTTTCATTTGTGTTTGTTATTTGTTTTGTTTTTTTCACGCAATCACTTATAGAAAGAGAGACAGTAACAGTTAATCATAGAAACACTCAATAATAGAAAATCCATATTATCCGTTCAGTTTAAAAGTATTCAAAGTCTTAAGTTTTAAATTACGTGTAGGAAAATATTGAATCATACCTTCAATAGTCCCCATAGTTAAGCACATCGTACTTTTAAAAGTTGATATATTATAACGATTATAAGTTCGAATTTTTGGTTTTGTTGAAATAGCGAGCTCAAAAATCATTGCTTAACCATTTTTACGCGAATATATAAACGCGTTGAATTAACGTATGAGGATTGTTCAATGCATTCTATTCTCAAAGTACCCTAGTTGACACTGGTATTACTTACTCCTGTCGTACGTGATATAGTTTTTCTGTCAGGAATCATTCCACTTGATGCGATTCGAACCCTTTCGGAATTCGCTGGGTGACCTCACAGCATTTGCCATACAAATATAGCGGTGCACCTCTCCAATTTTCTTTAATGTAGTGTAACAGGTTTTACAATTACAAGGTGATTAAGTGTATCTAGGACATAAATGTATTACAGGTTGTATACCTTCTGCACTGTGCGATTTAATGTCATCACTTTCCTTGCGTTAATAACTACTTTGGATGTCGAGTCATGACCATCTGGCAGGTCTCAAGGCCAACAAGCCGTGGGACTGGCCATTTTCTGTAAAATAAACACTCGAGAACAGACTTAGGCACTATCAACTGGCAATAAGGCACGAGAGGTTTTCCTCGTACTTTGATATTTATCAAGTCGGAGATACGCGCACGTACAGTAAGTATGCTATAAATACAGTACAAGTACGAGGACAAAGTACAATTTATTAGTGATTGCAGTTAGAGTAGTCATCGTCCACCATTCATCCGGATATCGAAAAAAGATAGACATAACCCTTCTGAAATTTCATATTTCTTTACTTGAAGGTAAATGTTTTCAAAACTTAAACTTACCACTAGTTTTTTATCTTTTGACTGTATTTTTCCCACGGCAACTATTCAGTTTTTATATTCATTATATTACCTTTAAGAGTTAGTGCATGCACCAAGTCGTATCAATTGCTTATATTTGTTCTTCTCTTATTAATCATCTTGCCTCGCAATTGCATCTTAATATAACATAAAAACAGATACTCCAAAGGAGTCATATTGAAGTGATTATTTTACTATATTGAATGGGATTATTTTCCTGTTTATGTGACTTCATGCACATCTGTATACTAGAGTGTGGGCCTAACGTTTCGATCCTAGCAGGATCTTCATCAACAAAGGCAAACTGACAAAACAACAGATGAGAACAAACCATAATATACAGACAAGAATGAACAAAAGACAGGGACCTTGCTCAGGGAGGGTGATGGGTAAAAGAACTGGGAAAGAAAGCTGAAAAAGAGAACAATGGAAGTTAATGCAAGAAATAAGATAATGACATTAGAAGTCACTCACAGTGATGTTGCCAGCCTGTCCAGTGGCGTATCGGGTCGGCCCGCACCGCTCTGAGGGGGCAAATTTCCCAGTCTTGGGAAATTTTCCCTCTCAGGGTCAAAAGGCCAATATTCCCGGTCAGAGGGCTAAAATATTGCTGATTTAGCATGATTTTTGCAATTTTTTTTTCCCGGCCAAAGTCGTCAGGGGTGGGGGGCAACCTGCCCCCCCCCCCGCCTGTTACGCCTCTGCTCTGGTCTTTTTGGTACCAGTGGCATGACTGGTGAACAGTCTACCTGTATATGTTCCTAACAGACGATAACATCTCGAACCTGTGCACTTGAAGTACCTTACTGTGTAGGATAGTGTTTATAATTAGTGGGGGGGGGGGGGGCTGAACCCTCCAATCTATCACGTAAGTTGCGGGGACGTCTGTAGGCTAAGAGGGGTGTGTCTAGTATACAGACTACAGTTACCTACACAGGCTATTTTTGTGGAGAAGCAGTTGGTAACAGCATTTACTATATTTTTCATGTTATACATCTGGAAGTTTTTTTTATGGTAACTTCGAATTCCAGATTTTTACCGAGAAAATAATTTGTGCAAAAAAGCTCTAAACATGACTGCAACATGCTACCATGATATGTGTTTTTTCACAAATGGTCCGCTTAAGGTAAGTTCCTTGATCCTCCACCTCATTTTTGTTTTGTTGCACTAGATTCCGATCCGAGAAAAGGTCATTTCCACAATTTCATTTGATTCTGACGGTGCGTTTGGTTTATCGCAAATGTTTCGCATCACGCTATGCCCCATTAACGACTTGTAATTTCATCCTGTTAAGGAAGAAATATAAATTACATTACGTCAAGGTAGATCGATTTGCACTTAGATTAGCCTCACATCTATACTTAGGCCAACGGTTCAGTTGATATAATTTAAAAAAAAATAAGTAGGGCGGACGAGCTTGGATTCCAAAATGTCCCTTTAATTAAGCATAACGACAGACTTTTTGAATTTCGCATGCTTTGGTAGTTCCAAAAATGAGCAGTATTAGAAGCGCAAGCCTTGTAATTTACTTGAAATGTTTCACGATTCAGAACAGCGGTGTGGTGTGTTGTTTTGTGTGTGGTGTTGGTTGGTTCCCTACATCGCGAAAAACCATAGCACTTGATAGTTTACCTACAAAAGTTACGACAACATTAACATTATGCTGTGTGACGATACGGTAGTACGTCAATTGGGTCTGTCAACCGAGACCAAAGGGTCGTAAAACCCAGGATCTACAGTGCAGGCGTATCCCCGTAGACAAAGTTATGACAGCTGACAGATAGTATGAATATTTTAGATCAGGCTGCTTTATTTAGGGTTGAATCATCAGCTTTATGAATATATGATGTGAAATTGACAAGCCAGGCGAAAAGGCATTCCGCGTTAATTTGTGAGTTCCAGAGGATAAACGGTGAGTGTATAGATAAGCTCAGAGATGGTGAGCGAGAGCCGAGATAGACTATAGACGATAGAGAGGAGACTACAGAGAGAGGACAAGGATAGAGAGATGGGATAGAGAGTCCTATAATCATGAATAATGATCAGGTGAATCTAGACTACATATTGCACAACCAGATGACCCTCGTCTCCCGAGTCCATTATTTTGTAACCACACTCCCTAGGGGGGGGGGGTTACCACCCCCCTGTGATTTTCGTTACTGAACACCCGATTCCGTAAATTTGGTGCCACTATAGCTTAGAGTTTCTCTTTCCATTGGTAACTAAAATAAGTAACCACATCCCCATTATGGGACGCAACCATGACGTCATATGTGAGGAAAGTACGAAAATACTGAATTAGGGTGGAAAATTGATATTTCGCATTTTAGCGACTCAAACACCTTATTAAGCTCTAAAATGCTGTCATTATATAAACTAGTTTTCCCATCAGTGAGTCAAAAACCGCAATAAAGCTGATTTTCCTAACCTTTTGTCGAAATTGAATTTTTTCACTGTGTGTGTCTATGGAATTGGCAGTTTTTCTGACATGCTAACTTTATTACGTCATTGTGACGTAAGGCTATGCATGTGGCCACTCATTTTGGTATCACTGGAAGAGGATGACCTATTCTTACTATTGGTATCAAAATCAAGTGTCTGTTTGTGTTAGGCATGTTGGTACTTCTTTAGCAAAGGGTTCGGTTCCATATCCCGGCAAGACTACTTGCTGGATTAACCAGGGCTTCAATTCTGGAGGTTTAATTTGTATAAAAAGCTCTTGATTCAAATCAGAATATCACTCTCCTTTTGGTTATTTGGATGACAACATGGCAAATGAACCACTATCACTGATCATCATTGTTTTGGAGTGTTCAATTGCAAGAAAACTAGCTGTTGCAACAGGTCAAAGATCTGTTTGCAACATACACTGTTTGGAGCTACTGCCATGTTTCTATCTTGTAAAATAAGCCTCTCGGTTTTCTGAATTGTGATATGAATTATCAAAGTTGGGCAAAAAATGACCAAGACTTTTCTATTTTTCTGTAGAGCACCGCGAGCGTTATCATCGTTTGAACCAAACAGATCGAACTGACATATTCGTTTTTATCACCTTAATATTTTAAAGCCGAAACCACCGAGGCCGTACCTGGTGATACATTATATGGTCTGTCTCTCGAAAGATGTTTGAGTTAATGCAATTTTAACTTTAAATTGCTTCTAGTGAAACCATCGTTTAACCCTTGTGTGTAGTACCGTTCATATTTTTTTTACAAAATTTTTTTCCATGTTTGTAGGTCACTCGACTATGTTTTATGAAATATCCTGGGAAAACGAGCTCATCCACCCAAAATTTCAGTTCATTCTAATCTTGCGTTTTGGTGTTATGTATTTTAAATATCCAGATAGCTATAACGCTCGAAGAGCAAAGTCCTTTGTTCAACTATCAGTAAAATAATAACAGCTTGAGACTTATATACTATAATCATCACAGTTTCAGACTCACTGCCTACATTGCGTAGTTTGTCTGCGACGTAGTTTACCTGCTTCATTTAGATAGCTGGAGAATCTGCAAGACACGAAAGTTTTACAAACATTTGCGCTATTGTATCCATTATAAACCACTCCATCCACCACTGGCAGTGCCAAATTGTGTAAAACGTTTTTCTATGGATGTGAACTGCGCCCTATGATGAAGATGCGATTTATTCCGTAATTGAATACGGGCTTACTCAATTTGGCACTCGACGACCCTCCCAGCAAGGAACTAACTGAGCACTCGATCAAGCGCAAAGACAAGCGCGCTCTGTGCAGATTGTACCTTTAAAGTTCACATATGACAGTGTCAATTTTTATGCAGGAATAGTTTCGAACACCATAGATATCCTGTATATGCTTTTGGGTCCAGTTTGGGTTTAATTTTTTGGTAGATTCTAATTGAGCTATTAAATGGCTATTTTTGTTAAAATATAATGGCTTCACATCGGTTTTTTTGTTTCGGAGTCCTCAGAATTTTGACAAAATGCTAAAAGCATGTATACACCGGCCATCAATTTCGCCTTCATCCATCTGTTCATACTTCCATTTTTTGTACTTCGTTATTTTTTTTTTTTCCTTCTTCTCCTGCGAACATCATTTCTCACCTTATCATTGCGCGCTGAAAAGGTGTTATTACTGATTGCGTTCAATGCCTTTCTGGGAGGACGGTCCTTATGGACTGTACCATCAAATATCCTAGTACGGTGGTAGCAACCATGGCGCCTTAAAATGCTTCTTGAGTATGTAATACCATTTTTTTAGCAATATCGATTTCAATTAATCTTATTTAAACAATTTATTCTTTAAAACTATAAGTCATAAGAAAATATAAAAACTTACTTGGAGAGTTCTCATAATATAATATTAAAAAGTAACAGGTAGTACCGACATTACGTATTTCATTTGCTTATTTGGCCGAAACATTATCATGGGGGACCGCATGACGATAGATTTCTCGCTTTTCAGTACCGCCACCATCTAAAATTACAAAAACCTCCTATAGTATGATAGGAGGCCGGTTGACAGATGGAGAAACGTTGAAAAAAGGTGCAACCCAACATTAAACATTGTGATATCCACTGTTATGAATATCCAAGCCGCTCTCATTTAATCTTTTCCCAAGATATCTTGATGATATGATTTAGGAATTTTGATTGATCATTGGGAAAATAATTTAATAATTTGTTTAAATTAACGGAAAAAATGGTAAGACAACGGATAAGATCAACGTTGCGTGTTTATTGTAATTACAAAAAAAAAGCAAAGACCACGTTTAACGCATGTGAACAAACATTGTATCACACCCCCAGTATAATCTGTACTGAATATACTATGTACTGTAACAAGTCACTAACAAGGTTATCCAAGAAGGCGCGTCTAATTTCTCGTCATTAGTTATGGTGACAGCCTTAAAAGGCAATCATCTATCAATAAATAATAGTTCAAGATATGATATTCATAAATTGGTGTAGATAGGAAAGTTTTTTAATTGATTTAGTAATATATGTTAAATTTGAGAACATAAGTAGGAGTAAACCATATATGAACCATAAGGTTATAGCAAGCTAAACGAGTCATAACACCTGGGACACAACGTTTGCTTTCTTAGCAACTCGTTGCTTTTAGAAATCAACGCATTGCTTTAAGGCAGCATTAAACATTGTTAAAACAACGCTTTGCTTTCATTAGCAAGCGTTGCTTTTTCACTTTCCTGATTGGATGGCTCAGCAACGTGTTGCTTTTTCAATTTTCTCATTGGTTGGCTAATCAACGCGTTGCTTTCATTAGTAACGCCTTACTAATGAATGCAACGTATTGCTAATGGAAGCAACGCGTTGCTAATGGAAGCAACGCGTTGTATAAGCACTGTCTGAATGCAACGCGTTGCTTTTTCACTTTTCGGATTGGTTGGCTAAGCAACGCGTTGCTAATGAAAGCAACGCGTTAAGTACTGTCTGAAAGCAAAGTGTGCTAGTCCGATACAGAAGTTTTAGATTTCTCCCTCCGCGATATCCATTGGCATGGTTGGCATAGTGTGTTATGTACATGTACATGATTGACATCGCAGCGAAAGAAATTTAAAACGTCTGTGCCGAACTAGCACACTTTACATGGTTGGGCCATTTAGTGACCCTGATGAATTAAGCAGTCTTTACGGAATAAAGTGCAGCATCATCCGTAAAGACTGCTGAATTCATGGGTCACCAATGATAAGGCACTAAATGGCCCAACCACACTTTGCGCGCGGACGATATTATTTCGGAACACCTCCATCTTACCTTGGAATCGTGGCAGTAACTCTATATCAAAGCATGACTTAGGAGAATGCCTCATTTTCTTGCAGATCGAGCCATTCCACAGAAATGTGTAAGAATTCAGGGTAATATACTTACAAAACCATATTGTGTAAAAATGGCCACTTTGGAGTAAAGCAATTACACAACAGTTGAGTTTGGTAAAAAATAAAGTAAGCAGGGTAAAAAGGAACCCCGACTTCAGTGTGGTAAACTTTACACATTTCAGTTGTGTAAAATAGTTTGCACATTGTTGCGTAAAAAAGTACCCTGTTGAATTGTAAAAGCTGTATCCCACCACGGGTGTGTAAAATTTACCCAACTAGAAATGGGGTTCCCCTTTTACACTATGTGTTCACTTTACCCCATTTTGAGTAATTTTTTTAAGCGAGTGTGACATTAAAAAAGATTTAACTCTTAACTCTACAATTCATTCTTTGTAATGTTCATAAGAGAGCCATAGAATGAAGCTGTCAACTTTAGTTTATAGGACTAGTACACGCGGCCCGGATAACATTATATGCATAACATAAGTGTCTTACCAACAGCGTATCATTTTTAAAAAAGCAAATAACCATGGATATCACATATGCACGCTATAACGCCTTTATCTTATTACTGAAAGCTCCGGCCTTATCACAAGCATCATACACGTTTACTCTTAAGGCAGTGCGTAATTCGTCACGCTATATCGTGTGCGCTGTAGCAGCCGACACTAAAATGGTGATAATGCATCGGAATTATTGGATATCTTGGCAATGATCAGCAAAGTATAGGCCAGGTGATGCGGCCAACTTGAACTTGAACTTGACTCAAGTTTCTCCTGTATACCTATTTAAGACGGTGGAAATCTCTCACAGCTCCCGGGTCACAGCTTCAGGTAGAGATCATAATATTGTCTTACAGTTTATATCTGGCCACGAGAAAATCCTACCGGGATTATAGCCGATAACATCAGCTCTTTCGCAATACTCACAAAGCGACCACAGAATGTTGCTTTGATAATCCCACAATGCGCTATTTCTGGGGAGTGCGTCAAACCTGTTTTGTAGGTTCAATCGATAAAAAGCGCAATTATTGTTTTTATTTTCAGTTCACCGTATACAGGAATAATGCAATGCCTTAACGAGGAGAACTTCTTGGAAGGGAGTCAATCAGAATTTTCTCTTCCGTTACAGGAAGGGAAACCAGCGAAAATCGCAATGCATTATTGGACGAGAAACAAAAGGTCAATTAACGTCTGTTGGTATGATCGCATGATTTGATCGGTATACTGACGAGTCTCAAAACTCTGCGAAGCAATGACACGAATAAGATATGGCAAACTAAATCTCCCAGATGAGCGATTACACAAAATCCAATACTCTTTCGTTAAGGTGATCTGCACTGTCAAGACTTCATATAAAATGTGCAAAATGATGATTTCGTAGCCTTAGCACCTTTTGTATGGCTAAAGAAATATAAAGCAAATTGATAATATATATTCCAAGGAAAAGTATACAAATTAAATTTACACATTATTAATTTGAGTCAATTGTTGACATGTGGAGTGCGTGGTTTTGCAAAAGAAAGAAAACATTACTTTGTTACTCGCAGAAGCGTTCATGTCTTTCAATCCTGGGAAAATGGTAAAAATACTCAATTGTTTTAAGGGAATATTAACCAAGGCGTTTCCCAACAAATATTTGAGCGAATATTTACTATAAGCTTGCCCAACAAAACAAAAAGATATATTTTGAAACTAAATAGTGTGAAATTTAAACCAATACTGATAACTTTTTTTGCTATTTCTACATTTATTTTTGCTTATTTATTATTTATTATTAATTTGAGTTTCTTTATGACTTTTTAACATTTTATGTGTTATTAATGTACGGTAAGTCTTTTCATTATAGATGACACGTACAAAACAAATTGTAATCTTGCGCCATGTTGTTTGTTTTCTCGCTTTAATGTCAGGCAAACGGATTTCCCTCTGAAATATCGTCAAGTTCAGCTCGCTTTTGTTATCTCAACTGCGTTCATGGTCATCATCAGACTTATCATATTTTTTCATCTAGGTCTGTTTTTTTTTTTTTTGCTCTATACTATGGCGGTGTACTTTGGTGTTGTTTGAAACAGCTCGCCCGATAGCTATCTTGACCTGTCCGTTAGCTGTCGGATAGAGTCCACCCCGCAACTACTCTGAATCCGTTTGTGATCGGCATTGTCGCGTGTATAGGCATGAGCCAGAAATGTATAATATTAACCTGCACCCCCCCGGGATTTTTGGAGAGCCACTATTTTGGAAACCTTATACATATAGCTATCAAATCAGGTTGTCTGCAAAAATCCCTATCCTGGGTTAAAGAGTGAGGGCGTTTTTTTCAAAATGGCGGCCAATATTCACTTAATGCCCTTTTTTGACATATATCTTAATTTTTGATCTAAATTCATGCACTATGTGACTACTTAGTCGCATCCAAAAAACACACCAAGGAATAGTTGAAACACCTTTTGACATGCTTAACTGCCTCTAGAGGGCGTCATATTTCAAAAAATGGCCACCAAAACAATGAAACACCGTGTATTTACACACTTAATGCCTCTTTAATGGCAAACTGCCGGTGTCACCTATTATATATACTTTGTCATGCACCAGTGGATTAGTTTGAGGTAAAGTAAACACTTAAATATGAAGTAGTTAGCCTTTCAAGTGTATATATAGAGGCGCTTTATGTAAAAATATTCTATAACTTACTATACACTAGACCACAACCACAGCTTTTTTTTGTAACACGGAGGGGGTGGTTACCAGAATTCGTTATAAAGCACCGATGTTATGATTTTGATACTAATGGATAGCTATGATCCTCCTCTTCCATTGATACCAAAGAATAAGTACAACAACCTAGTATGCGTCACAATGACGTCATTCCAATCCGTGAGTCAGCGAAAATTGGCATTTTCCACAGAAAATAGGCGAAATTCCAATTTTACGCTAAAAGGGTAGGAATATTTCGATGTTCAGGGTTTCCACAAAAAAAAGGGCACCGCCTTAAAAGGGTGTTGGCAAATGACTACTTTTACATAAACAAGTTTTAGAGCCATTCTGTGCACAATTTTTAAAAATAATACACCATAAGAATCCTAGGTGGCAACCACCCCTCCCCCTACCCTTCGAATTTGAAGGCATACCCTCACCCCGGTGAGGTGCTACCTTCACATTTTGTTTTTCGCTAAAATGACAGAAGGAATGACAGAATGATTACCTAGAAGCTTTTTTCCGCAGCTTGTGGCATTTAAGCGCACCGGAGCAAAGTTCACTAGGGGGAGGGGTGATTTTTTGTTGTTATTGTCCACAGCAGCATAGTACCAAATCAAGATCTATCATGATAATGAGATACCTGAGATCTCTCCGAAGGCACTCAAACGCTATTACTCCAGAGCTCCCCAGTATGTTCATCATCTGCTTCATGATTTTGAGTTAAACGAAAGCGTTTCCGGATGCGCTGAAACCTGCTCAAGATATCCAAAAGCCTCCTGGGGGCTTTTTCCGCCCCCTGGATACCTGCCACGTTTCAGTCATAAGTCCATCTGCTTCAAGATAATGATATAACTAACTGTGGATCTCCCCGAAGGCACTCAAACATTCTATTTAACTCAAGATCTCGAGGCTCCGACCCTGGACCCCGCATGGGCATTAGTTCATCTTCTTTATGATTGTGAGATAAACTCGAGAGCTCTCCGGATGCGCTGAACATTGCTAAAATACCCAAGAGCCTTCTTCTGGGGGCCCGCCCTTGAACCCGCACGTTCAAATAGTTCATCTGCTTCAAGATAAGGACATAAACCCCGCTCCGAAAGCACGTGAACATGTTAAAACTCAAGAGCTTTCGCTGTCTCGGCCCCTTGAACACCCACAAGGGGCTTTTCCCCATTACCATGTATGCCCCATGGCCGTCTGAGATCGGTTGGCGTTTTGCCCTGTGCTGCTCTGGTGTGACATGAGAGTGGAGTGTGTTTGCCCTGTATGGGAGGGGGTCAGCCCAAAAGCTTGACCCGTCGTTGGATGCCTCCTGTCGGCTTTTCGGAGGGGTGTCTTACGGCCAGATCCCGCGAACAACTTATACCATGCAGCAGCGTAGCATGATTGAGCATAGCTGCAAAGTATCTGGTATGGAGCACCCTTGTTCTGGACAGAGCCCAGATGAGCAGCCTTAGTGTCCGGTCCGGGATGTTCTAGGCAATGTACGGTCCTTTGAAATAGTCTTAAGGAGTTTGGGGAGTTGGCTTGTGGAAGAAGATTTGCGGTCATCCAGGTTGGCATCTATTGGTATTGAGCCGGGTGAGTAGCTTACGCCTGGGACTGGCTTTTCGTGGGCTGAGTGGCGGTGTTCTGTTCAGTGATTGAGATCCAGTTCGGCCGATCAAAGGTTTCCTTGCAGAAGTGGTCTACCTGGAAGGCCGATCAGAGACAATGGAGCATCTCATGATCTGCCTAATGTTGGTGCAACAATGCAAAGGTCAAGGACCTTACAGAATTCAGTGAAGCAGCCCGACATTGTACCCACCTCTGGTAATCACATTTGAGAACCCTGTGTTTGATAAACGCCAGTGTTTGAAAGTCTCATTATGACAAAACGAAATAACACAAAAAGACATCAACGGGCGAGACACACTTTTGACAACGATTTGGAGTATCTTATGCCATTAACTATATTTTGTTGTGATTTGAATGAAATTTGATGCGGGCAAATTGTTTTTCATAAAAAGCTAGTTTTACACGGCCTTTCTATGAAATAATGTATATAAGGACGCTAGTACATACAAATTATGACCTTTGCAGGGCCTGATATGGCAAGATTCCAGCAATGGGATTTTTCTTCTGATTTTTGCGGAGGTTTTAATACTCTTGCATGTCCCCCTTATTATATCAGCTGTCAAAATTGTGTCGCCATTGTTTAAATTGCTCTACATAAAAGAGACAATTTGCATGGGGTCAAAAACAGCTGTGTACGATAAGAAGAATTTTCCAATTTAATAATCATTGGTATGGTTTCATGGCGAATCTTGAAGCAATGCTGTTTCCTTGATATACGAGCTTAAATGCAGCTCCTTTGATTCCGAAATTGATCTTCTCTTTCCTCTCCCATCTTCTTGAGTGATGTCTTAATTGTCCTCTTCTGTATCACGTATCCAGATTAATTCTTCTCCTACTATTACATCAGACAACTCTGTGGCATCAACTCTCCTGATGTCCACTTGTATCTAGTGCAACCATCCATTTAACTTCCAACCATGATCATCTGGTGGAGGAATTTGTGGCTCTGCCACATCTCCTGTACAAATCAGGGCTTGATATGGCTCTCTGGATGTGCATCATCACCACATCTCTCATACGATGCTCCTGGCAATCTGTCGATCTTCTAATGCTTAGGAAAGCATCGTATACTTGTTCACGTTTTAACCCTCGTCTACCTGAGCCGTTTTTTTAACAAACTCTCCCGACCCCCCCCCCCCCGTGATTTTCGTTACTGAACATCCGATTCCTGTAATTTGGTACACAGGGTAGCTTAAGAGTTTCTCTTCTTTACATTGGTATCAAAATAAGTGCCAGCATCCCCATTATGACGTCACTTGAAAGTCATATTTGAGGAAATATGAAAATACATTACGAATATAGGGTGGAAAATTGATAGTTCGCAATTTTAGCGACTCAAAAACAGTATTATACCACTAAAAAATGCTCTTTTTTATAAACTAGTCATTTTCCATCAAGTAGAGCCTCAAAAAACCCGCATGAAAATCGGATATTCCTAAACATATCTTTGGGGAAAACTTGGACTTTTCCCCTATGTGTGCTATGGAAATTGACAATTTTTGCTAACATGCGAACTTTATAACGTCCATTGTGACTTAATGCTAGGCATGTGGTACTCATTTGGTATCACAATGGAAAGAGTAGGGCATAGCTATCTATTGATATCAAAATCAAGTGCTGTGATGTTTTTTTTGTGTTGTGTTTAGGCATTTTGGTACTTCTCTCCCAAAGAGGGGTGTTTGTATTTTGGCAGCCATTTTGAAAAGCGCCCTCACCGTTTACCCAGGGTGGGGATTTTTTTTGCAGACAAACCTGAATTCAGTTTCTTATGGTATAAGCGTCACAAAGGTTTGTCTCCAAAAATCCCCGGGGTGCAGGGGGGGGTCATGGTAAGCCCCGTAGTCCTAGTAGGTCACGTTTTGCCACGTTTAATTCGTAATCGCAAGTGTATATATTTTGAATTTCCCCTTAAAACCCTCGTCTTACTCAGCCTTTTTTTGTAACACGGTTTTCCCCAGGGGGGGGTGTGGTTACCACCCCCCCCCTCGAGAATTTTTTTATAAAGAAAGCACCGATGCTTATATTTTATACCAGTGGATATCTATGGTGCTCTTCTTTCCATTGAACCACACATAAGTACCACATTACCTAGTCTGGCGTCAACAATGACTCCTCAAGTCCGCGGGAGTCGGCAAAATTGGCATTTTCCATAGCAAAATAGGCGAAAAAATCCAATTTTGCGCTAAAAAAAACGTAGGAATCTCGGATTTTTTCATGCGGTTTTTCTCATTTCAGCTCTAAATGATGGCAAATTGGCTAGTTTTACAGCATAATAAAGAGTTTTTTTAGAGCCATAACTGTGCAATAATATTCTTTTCAAATCACCATATAAAATATCCTTGGTTGCAACCACCGACCCCCCCCCCTTACCCTTCGACTTTGACGCATACCCCTAACCCGGTGAAGGTGCTAACCTTCACCTTTTTTTCGCTAAAATGATCCGGAAAGGATGAGAGAAGGATTACCTAGAAGCTTTTTTTAAATTTTTTAGCGTTTTAGCGTAACGGCGCGAAGTTCGGTAGGTGGGGTGTTAAACCAGACCACACCCCCCCCCCCCTGGTAAGACGAGGGTTAAATTATCAAAGAATTGTTGACGAAAAAGAAAAATCTCCAATTTGATTTCAAGAATCGAAGATAATCGATCATTTGTAATTAAGCATGACATTTGTTTTAATGCCATATTCATAAGATTAAGAGCGTAAAACATGAAAGTAGTTTCAACAAATATGACCTTGACGTACAGATCCCTACGTTTTATCCTACACCCTACTAAGTCATTCATGCTAGAATCATCAAAACTGGACCAGGAATCGGACATGAACTTGTTGTGAAGGTGGACGACAACGCCAATGCCAACAGAATCTGCTACCGCAATATCCCCACTGACCTCTCACATGAATAGGCGAGGCCCGCGCGCACCGTTGAATATGCCGCTTATTGAAACAACATGAAGTCGGTCATTTTGCATCTTCACAATGTGGCTTCACATTATTGTCCAAGTTAAAGTAAATTTTGTATAACAATAGAACATCTGTGTGGAGTATGAGCACCATATGTGATGCCTTGTTTCTCGCCGTATTGCTAAGGCGAAAAAGCAAGTCCCGTTTTGTTTCAATCTGCGACTCAGACCCGCTATCCATGTCGTAGAGGTCAGTGAATATCCCCTTAAAAGGCAAAACAGTTCCCCCCCTCAATTCAGTTTTACCATCACCAATTTTCTAGGCGGTTTGACACTCTCCAAAATACGTGTCGGTTTAATACCTTCTCCCTTTCACACAAGCTCTTAAACCCGACGTTCCCGCGCCTCATTTAAGAAGCCATAAGGATATAATTTTTCAATTGAAAATTGGTCTGAAATACATATTGAATTCCAATTGTTATTAGCGTTAGTTTAATTCATTTTGAAGTGGTGCATTTTGATGTTTGTTATGTTTGAATTTATCACAAAACAATCTTATTTTAAATGTAAACATTACGGATCTAATTATAGTGCTTTGATCATGCTAAGTTCGGTAAATAATAGAAAGTGACATGAGTTTTCATAGTCGTTGACTATCAGTTGATATTGTCACTACCCGTGGCAGCAAGCCACTTAACTCGATGAGTCCATTTCCTACTTCAAACATTTCGGAGAGTAATATAGACGATTGCGATTTTGTTCATCATTAAATATTTGAATGCCAGAAAGCCGTAACTCTTTTTTGTATAATGAGTTAAGGCCTCCTTATGAGTTAAAATCTAAATATAAGTATAACAAATGCATGGAAAGAATACTAAATTCAGTGACTACAGTTACATCATCTACACTGTGGTGTTGGCCTTGCGTTTAGACATATATAATTTCTAGTGCTATAACCACGGTAAAATCAATTAGAATGCCAAATTATATCACTCATTGAAGGTTTAAAATGAAACAAAACATCGACAACAAGAAACAAACCAAGCCAAAACCAAATGCAACAGCACCAATACTGTATGGAACTTGGGGAATGACATTTTTGTTTTATCCAACCAGGTTTATTGATATGTCAATTTTTGTGCTAAAATTGATTTTCTTAGCGTTTTTGTTTCAATAAGACCAGACTGTAACCATACGATGTTCATTTTGTCCAACCCCTTCCCTCTTCCTCAAAGGCATGTTAGTAAAAGGACAATTTTAAATTGAGTCAAATAATGTACAATAATGTTGGTCTCATTATAAGGATTACAAATGTATAGTTTGCCTATGTTATGGTTCAAGATCACCTTGGGGTAAAATTTACACAATGCTCAGATCTGGGTTCTGGGGACGAGGCTATTAACGATCGGGTAATGGACCTTTAAAGACACTATCATTAGTGGCATTAGTAGCGTCTGGATGGTCGTCCGGTGCTAAATTTGCAGAGGCGATAAAGCCATGGACGTGGCCATCTTCACATGTCCTTATCACATACCAGCAGCTACCCCTGAAGCCTGGCAAATATATAACAATGAACTACGTGACATTCTAAACCCTATTCATTCAGCGATGGGAAGTGATATTTTAACACCAGCTGAAGCGGGTGACAGGCTGTCCATATCTGTTCAAGACTTTTACTGTCAAAGCCAGAATTTAATGCCACAAAATCAAGCAAGAAATTTATTCAACACAAATCAAAACGTGTCGAGGCTGCCAAAAACCTCAAGAAACATTACAGAAAACGCATGAAACAGACTGGCTCGTTGGACGACCGTAAGAACTTCACGCAAGCACTCAGAACTAATAATCGTCTTTAAAAAGACCGTGATAAAGATATTCAGAAAAAAGTGTATCCTTTCAAGAGAAGAAATTTAAAGAAAACTTTTGGTCATTCTCAAAGCGAGCTTGTAATGGTACCCTTGATAAAACAGTGACCCGTCCTGAATTTCCAAAGGATCGTGATGACCTATTCTATCCAGGCAAATATTCTGTTCGTGAGGATCTTGATCTCACAAGACTTTCATGGTTCCCCTACATCGATCAAGCTAATGCCTCTTTTAACATTGATGCAATCCGTCCACGTGAAGTGAAACAGGTGATACCAAAAAAAAAGAGCAGTTCCTAAGCTCCGGGGCCCGATGCTATAACTTACGGGATCCTGAAGAAGCTGCCGTGTGTCCATCACTATTTGACGACTCTCTATAATAAACTGTTATACACTTCGCAAATTCCACCAGCGTCTTGGTGCTCATCGTCCATCACTCTGATTTACAAAAAGGGTAGTCCTGAGCACTGAAACTTTCGGATGATCGCACTCTCCAATGTTTTTGGCAAAACAATTCCATCAAATTTTAGCTTCGCGAACCACTGACTATCTGACTGAAAATAATTTCATTGACCCTTCTGTTCAAAAAGCATTTATTCGTGATATAAACTGAGTGATTGAACACAACCAAGTCCTTGATGAAATTATCTGTCATGCCAAAAAAAAAATAAGCGTACATGTCATATAACATTCTTTGACCTCGAAGATGCTTTTGGTTCGGTTCACCACGATTTGATCAGTCACTCTCTTTCTTAGGTTTCATTTTCCACCAGCTGTCAAAAGCTTCATTAAAAATTTATATGCCAGACTCCAAGGCAGTTGTTACTCAAGATTGGGAGTCAACAAATTTCAGCTTTCAAAAGGGTGTCTTCCAAGGAGATCCACTCTCTCCCATAATTTTCTTGGCAGTGTTCAATCCCATCTTAGAAAAACTTCAAGAAAATTAGGGTTTTGGCTATTTAATAAATGGTACTAAATACCTTACCACCCCATTTGCAGATGACTTCAATCTGATAACTACTAATAAAAAAAAAAACAACTCATCAAAGAATTCTCAATGATTTCATCATGGACTCAATCTATGAATCTTAAACTCAAACCAGTCAAATGCAATTACTATCTATTGTAAGTGGCAAACCAACATCTATTGTGTTTAACTTGTCTGGTAATGATGTCAATTCCATCGAAAATGAGCCTAATAAATTTCTTGGTTCTCATCTCTGTTTTTCTGGAAAGCAAGAAGAAGTGTTTGATAATGTCAGGGTCCACCTTGCTACCCGGCTTGATAGAATCGACAACCTTCTTGTCAGAGGGGAGTATAAGCTTCAGGTGTATAAAACAAAAACAAACCTTCTTGCTCTCGACTCAATAGTCCACAGATACCTAAAACGTTGGATTGGGTTGCCTAGATCAGCGACACCAGGTATTCTTCACATTCCTCATTTAACCGACATTAAATCTATTTATGAATTGTACCTTGAAGCCTATTCTGCTGCCTATATGTCATCAAGGCTTAAAGGCAGTAAAAAAGTAAATAATGTTTTAGAATCCAAGCTTGCCAGGGAATCTGAATGGTCCAGGAAGTTTTCTGTTACTTGTTATGCAGAAAGTAAATTTAAAGTTTGCAATGAAAGTACCACCATGTCATCTCATAAAATGATAAAAGCTGGGATAATCAAATCTATCAAAGATGAAATCAACGAAACATGGACAAATCAACTTAAAGATCTCGTTGTCCAGGTGACATGTTACGTGTGTCCATCTTTGAAAAGGCCGATTATATCTGGAAATCTTTTATTTTCAACATGCCCAAAGGTGTAATGAAATTTATGCTCAACTCTTTTCTTGACACCCTCCCAACAAAAAACAATCTTACTCGTTGGGGCAAGAAGATGACAACAAACTGTAATTTATGTTTTAAAAAGGAAACACTTCATCATGTATTAAATCACTGCCAGGTCATGCTTCAGCAAGGCAGGTACACATGGCGTCATGACTCTGTTCTACGTATCGTCCATGACACTCTTCGTAAAATTGCTGATCCTGCGTGGAGCTTTTATTGTGATCTTACCGGTACAAACAAAGTTGCGGGCACCACTGTCCCTCCGGATATTCTGACAACTCAACAGAGACCGGACCTGGTCCTCATTAACCGCAAGTCTAAAAAGGTCATTGCTATCGAACTTACCATCCCGTTCGAACAAAATATTCGCAATGCTCACGACCGCAAGGTGAACAAATACTCGAGTTTAATCTTGGACCTTCAAGAACAGAGTTGTGATGCCAAATTATTCTGTATTAAAATTGGTAGCAGAGGCTTAATTTCTGATGATAATAAGTGCAATATCCAAAATATTTTCACCTCTGTTTCTCTGGGCAATAAACCTCACAAAATCACGTGCAAGAAGTTCCAAACCAATCTCAGTAAACGTGCAATACTGGCTTCTTACGCAATTTTTTATGCAAAATACGACCAAGACTGGTCAATTTCTTAACAGTTTTAATTTGTGAATATATATCTTGAATTTTTTTTAATGTTTTTTTCATATCTATATTGTATATTGTGTATTTTGTATTTGTCATTCATTACTCCTGCAGAGATATGGCCTCTGAATTTTTTTTCTGATGTCGTACTCTAGTCTGGACTTGTATCACCTTTTCGATCTATTTTGTTGTTTTATATAGTGATTAAAGATTGAAATGAATAAATAATATGCATCGGAAAGAGTCAAAATATTTCAAATTTGCAGGAACAGCTTAAAGAGACACTGGCACATTTGAAAAATAGTGCGCCCTCTAGATTTTTCAAACGGGTAACCGAACGATTTTATAATTAATGTCGCTGGCGACATTAATTCAGCAGACGACGGAAATGGCGTTTAACACAAGAAAATGCACGCCGTATGCATGTTTCCGACGGCATGCACCCTGTTTGACCGGTCTGTGAGTGTGACCTTTGTGGTTTTAATATCAATGAGTACGAGTATATGATATTCGTGTATACACATTGGGTGATTAAAGTTATGAAAACCTAAAGTTAGCCTACAAATTACCTGGATGTCTTTAATCTCTTATTTACGTCCCTATATGTTTTGAATATGTTTTATTTATGTGTAATATATAACTCTATTCTTCCAATGGCCTAGACTATCATTTGAAAGCAAATTGAAGAAATTTCATTTTTGTGAAAATGTGCCAGTGCCGCTTTAAAAGTGAGGGATACGTCTGTAGAATTCTAAGCTATCTTTTACAACTGAAAAATTGATACAAAAGAAAGAAAACAACAGTTTTCGTGTTGTAGTTAGTGTCCATACGGACACTAATGAATAAAATATCTGATTTGTCCTTATTAGATGGATTTTGGTCTTCCAACTTGTAGGATATCTTAGGATACTTCTACTTCCTATATAGACATGTCAAATCTGATTTTTGGATGATTTTTTTTTTGATTTTCTGATATAGCAAATCACTGATAGTGCCTTTGAGTGTTAATTAAAAGAGACTGCTACGAAATCCGCTTCTTCATTCCAATTACATTTCACGTGTCGTTTGGAAAGTAAATATCTATCCCCAGGTTGCGTAAACAAACGCAAACTCGTGAGTGAACGGGTGGCCCTATCAAGATCCTTTCAAAATAACTCCAACCTACTTCCATGTTCTAACATTACGGAAAAACCCTGTCACTCGAAAGTTATTTTGATACCATTCTTGAAGGTATTTACGTGGTGTTTGTCTTGCTCTAATATACGGAATATAATGGAACATGCGCTCCAAATCCGATAAAACTACAGTTGTTAGGGAGCGTTTGTTTTTTCACTATATAGATGCTGATTCAAATCCTGCTTAAAGGGTTGGACTGGGGTGAGAATGCGAGAAGGTCTACAAATGTAATTCTTTCACACAGAAAGTAAACATATGGGCCCGTATTCTCAAACGATGTTTAACGCTAATCACTGGTTAAATCGCAATTTAAACGCCCGCTAAGATAAACGCAATTCTCAAAGCATGGTTAACTTTAAACGCTAGCCGAACATTGTTAAAAACATGCCTAAAACGTTATTAAACTTAGACTTGGTCCGGGGGTAGTTTTAGGCGTGTTTAACTTCACGTTTTCATCAAATGCCTGGTATTTTCAGCTCTATGTGATGCTCGTGGTTAGACCAGTTACCTCTTTTATTTCTCTTATCTTTCTTTTCCGAGTCCTCAGTTCATTTCTTCTCGTCCATTTGTTCCTTTGCTTCTATTTTCATGCTCGTGTTTATCTGTTATAGTATTGAATGAAAGCAAGTGCGGCACAACGACATAAAACAGTTTTAAATAGGCCCGGGGTTTTGTCTCCATCATTCAACAAATTCTAAAAATTCTTGCGGAACGCGACATTCTTGAAATTTACCCGTGGGCTTCCTGCATTGCATTTACAACTACGGAAGGCATTGTCTGACATATAAATATTGTTCACGCACACGTAATGGTATAGGCGAAGATAAGTCACAGTTCGGTGGATGATATTTACGGCGTTTAAATACAGTGGTTTTTAAACCACAGTTTAGGCCTAACCACCGTTTATTTTAAACATCGTTTGAGAATACGGCCCATAACGATTATTGACTGGTAATTATTCTTGGAACAAATCATAACATCTACAACTCAATTATGAACTTTCGTACTGCATATTCAGTCAGGAATATCGCCAAATATGGAGATGACTATTGCATATTAATGCCCTCACTCAGTCCTCATATGCAAATAGCTGCACAGGTGTTCTCATTGTCTCTAAGTATATGGCCACGCTTTGTCAGTTATTTATCCAGTTATACTTATCACACAAACACACCATGTTAACATGATTCAAATGTGAGCGCCCTGTAAATTTATCATGTACATGTGACCTATACTTTACTCAGGGAGTTTTATTTTTCGAATTGTTTAAAATCCCAACGATCGAAAATCAAAGAGAAGTACTCATTGTACTTCTAGATGGATCCAATTTGTTTTCAATCGTTGCATTTTTTGATGCAATTAAGATTTCATGATGTGTACAGGTGCCCATTGGAACACCACAGTAACAGTACACTGGAGGTTAAGTTCCATATTTGGCAATAGTTCTGACAGATATCAGATATTTGGCCGTTTTGACATTTTAATCGATTTCAATCTAATAATAACTTAAAGGGACACAATGGCATAGAAAAAATATTCAGACATAATGAAATGAATCCTTACTGAAATCACTTCCAGAAATTTGAAAACATTTTGGGTGTTTACTTTTGTAAAAAAAAGTGAGGAGTAACTAATATTATTTTACTTATAAGCTTCTCTTCTCTGACACAGACACCCAAGGATGCTGACATTACTGCCATCATTTTATCAACCTTGAAAAAGCATGCATTCATCACTCACAGCACCATGCTATTTGCATATTTGCTCATCCCGGCTAATCCTCACCATTCACCTTGTTTCATATCTTACTGCAATCACAAAAGAGAATTTAAAAAAAGGCAAACTGGGGGGGCCGAAGAGGGGGAATCCCTTCTTTTCCGTATTCTTCTCCACGCACCCCTCTCTCGAGTTCCTTCTTTTCCTTCCCTCCTTTTTTCATTCTTTTTCCTTTTTTCCCCCCCTTTCTCTCCCCCCTTTCCCTTCTTTCATGCTGTCAAACCCCTCTATTTTTTCTTGTGCAATGACTTCACCCTGTACCCTCTTATTTGTGTTTTTACTTGCTTTTACAGAAAGTACATTCCCTATTGTTTTCAAATTTGTGGAGTGACTCATGTAAGGTCCATTTCTTAATCTGAATCAGGTTTCTATGGCCAGTGGTGTCCCCTTCTACAAGAACGAGGCCATTTAATATCAACATCCGTTGCTTTAATTCAACAAACTTCATGTTTTATACCTCCTGCGTAAAAGAATTAAATTTGCGATCTTGCCATTTCAAAATAGATTAATTTAAAAAGAATAACCCTTTAAAATGCTTTCATCAAATTGAATTTTCATGGGGGTCTCCAAACACCACAAATAGGATTAGGAGTATCAATTCCTGCCATCATGTAGAAATGTATTTTTATAAAGTTTTTTTTTCCAAAGTTGTTAATTAATTTCATTTTTTTATTGCGCTTCTTCATTGTGCCCTTCCTCAATGGGGCCAGCGATTACTTACTCCTGGCCAATGAAACCCCTTATTTCCCGTTTCGCTTCAAGTTAGCCGTTACGATAATGTTAGTTTTGGAAAATTTCTATCATTGGAACTCTTTTCCCGATTAGGTTAATACCCTTGCGCATGTTTGTGGAGCTACTGACCGCAGGAATAGGCTGGATGATGAAGGAACTCTAAAAGAACATTACCAATTTGATACCGATAGTGTGGATACGTTAATAACGGTACGTACATGCCTAGTGGTAAAGTCAAAGTGACTTTATTAGGAATGGTGTTTGCCGCTGTGAGGCAATGATTAAAGGTAATGCTTCTTCCCATTATGTGTGAAATGCTCATTATTGTTGCATAAGGTTCTTGCATTGGTGTTTTGTATTGATTCTTGAATGTTGGCATTCGCTTTGTTTTTTTGTTTCCACATGTTCGTCAATATATTCATTCACGACAACACACAATCTTCTCCTCTCTCTCTCATCGTGTCCAAATACTGTGGTTCTCCTATGATCCCGATTGTTTCCTCCAGAGATGTACAACCAGGCTGAAGATTATAAAGAATGAGATGGTCAACTGTTACTTTCAAAAGATAAACTGTTCTAGTCCCGCCTATTCATCTTATTATTGCCTTAAATAACTCCGGATTGAGTTGATCAAAGACTTGCGCTTCTTGCTATGGAACATAACATACACCTGTTCATTAAATCCTGCAGAACATTTGTGCCTTCATTACCCGGGTGTCAACTGCATTTACACAAAGTTCCTATCGTTGTCGTGACCATTAGCCTACGCGACACGTACTCTTCGTGCCTCACTTACAGACCACTTTGAACCCCAAATTGGCTTTTGGCTCTTTTGGACACTTTCGGACACCAACAGGTATGGTTGATTTCATTCAAATGCATTGGGTATCCTCTTCACATATCGTTTTCACAGGAACTAACTTGTTTAAATTAGGCTAAATAAAATAAACAACATCCTTATTGGACTGAAAACCATTTTTTCTTTCGTTAAAAAGTCACTGGTTTTCCTCACTTAATTACCCAATTAATAAATAATAATTATCAAATCGGTCAGATCAAACGTGGGTTCATTACCATCAAGAATTTTTAGTCTGGAATATTAATAAAACTGTTTTAGTATAGTGTCAGTGTGTCAATTACTCCTGTTCTGTAACTTTCCTGATGGCAAGTTGAGTCCGGATGAACATATACTTTAAAGGTGCAATCGAGCGGCACCCTTAAAGTTACCCAACAATGAGCTTGTGAACGGAGTAAGCCTGGGTAATCGGATTTCTAATTCGAGCCATCTCCTTCTTTCTCATCTTTCTGGTACAACGTCTGGCTGCTCACTGAATTCTGCAAGGGTCCTTGTTGTGGCATTGTTGCTCCAGCAGTGGGGCAGACTCAAGAGATTCCATGTCTGTGGTGCTGTTCCACAACCACAGGTCTTGTCCTGATCTGCTCCCGCTTCCATGATGACAGACCTACTTCTGCAAGGAAACCTTAGATCGGCCATTTCTGGTTCTCATTCTGTCGAGACATCGCCATTCAAGAGGAGCCCCTGAGATAGTCAGCTCTGGGTGGGAGATGCTCACCCGGTTCAATGCCATAGATGTTACTTGGTTGATGGCCAGTCTTTTCGCTTTCCACAAGGCGACTCTCTTGAGCTCCTTATAGAGACTGTTCGAGGTTGGACTTTGCTTAAGAAACTTGATCTCTCTCTGGATTTAAGGCGGAGCTCAAGTCGCAAGATACACTGTTATAGCCCATAAAGTTGGAATGCCTCGTCCAACGGCATGTCAACCGCCCGAAGAGTGCTTGCCCTCCGACGGGAAGTGTACAAAGAAGCCAAAGTCGCTGATAACCTTGGGATATCTCAGAGTATACGGTCTATAAAATCCTCAACGGCGATCATCTTGAGGTAGAGGTCATTTGAGCCACGAAAAGTCCCGGACGACAACGATTGACTATTCCAAACGATATGATCGCCGACGGCTTAATCTGTTCCGTAGAATCCGGAAAATGCCAACGAGTCCTATTCGCCGTCGTTTGTGGAGAATCATTATGGAATCACACTTTTCTCCGCCAAACTGTAATTCGGATATGTGCTTCATGGCATGGCTAACCGAGCACAAGACGACTGACCAATGTTCACGTATAACCATTCACCAGCAGAGTCGTTCGATCGACTTCGCTGGGCTAGGGAAATTACAGCTCGGACACTAGGCGACATGTTGTCTTTATATACGAGAGCCGCCACATCCTTTACCTTCAAATGGAAGACAAAGGGTTCATCGATTACGTGGTGAGAACCGCTGAGATGACTGTATCAGGAATCGACTCAATGTGGTTGCGGCTCAGTGATTTAAGCTGGGCCGGTGTGAAAGTAAATCGTAGTCCGGCAGGTATCATGTCTCCGGGCTGCATAGACGACAACGAATAAAGCGTGAAACTAATTTTGCGTGAAGAGTCACTGAATCGATTAATGGCCGCTATTGTCACCATTGTCCCCCGGACGTGTGAGCCCGAGACTAAAAAAAAAAAAAAAAAAAAATATCCTCCTGCCACAGTCCCCACCGGTATTCCTTCTGATGAAAAAACGTCACTGGTGTTGGCCAGAATGGCAACTAACGCGGCCGTCGTGTACCTGGACTGCCTGGAAAACCACTGCCTGCCACATGCACGACGGGTTTATGCAAACATTTGCGTCTGCAAGACGACAACTGCCACGCCCCCATAGGCGCTGTAGTGATACAATTAATTTTTTCTGAGGCAGAGTGGGTGGATCAAATACCATGGCCTGCTTTCTCCCTTGATTTGAACCCTGTCGAGCATGTCCGGGGTGTCTTAGGCCGAGCCATTAATGACAGAGACAATCTTCTCAAACTCTACAGGAGTGAGCTCAGGCTCTGACCGAGAGTGGGACTGATCTGGTCCATTGACTCATAAGCAACCTCGAGTTCCTTTGACGCACTGATCCATGCCAGGGATGGCCATACTCGAATGTTAGTGAACCAATTGACTTTAAAATTACAATATGCATGAACTCACCTAAAAATGTGTTACTGTAAAACTGTAAATTGTCACAAGTCCTTAAACCCTCGTCAACCAAGGGGGGGGGGGGTGGTTATACCACCCCCACCCCTTAACGATGATCCCTGTCGCTCAAAAACGCAAACGAATACTATTCTAAGGCTTTTATGTTACTGTAAGTCATCCTTTGCGGTCATTTTAAGCGAAAACAAATTGGAGGTACCACCACCTCAGGGAGGTCAGGGCGGTCCTTCAAAGAAGTTGGAAGGAAGGGAGTGGTTACCATCTTCCTATACTTTACTGTGTAAAATGCCAAAAAATGGTACTTTATGTAAGTAAGATGCACTGTAAGCACTACGTATTGTTTCTTATTTAGAGTAATAACAAGTGTACCTTACTTTGGCACCCATATTGCCAGATAAATACCAATTTTGGCTTGCAGGAATGGGCAACAAATGGTCGAAAAAACCCTCGAATTTTGGCGATTTGCTTACACAAATTTGTCGTAAATAGTGAGCTCTCAGGTTATAGACGTCACTATGACGTCATAATTGTTAAAAAACTTGACATGTTTGTACTGATTTGAAGACAATGACATATGTATCTACAACTGATACCAAACAAGATGATGTTTGTCGCTTAATTCGAACAAATCAGGGGGGTTGGACCCCCCTGGGTCGTGGACGTAATTACAAAAACCTTGTGGTGTACGAGGGTTAAAAAATTGTCAAATACCCCTTTTCCTTTCAGTCTAAGAACACATTCGTAAGGGTTAATCGGGACAACGTTCGTGAGATTGTTCGAAGAGACTGATCAATTAAGGAGTGTGGCGATATACACACTAGTTATCATAAATAACCAATTATGGAGAATAATAGTTAATCATGATGCACCCTTGCATTTTTATATGGTAAACTAAATTATTCACACACATATTTGGTGCTCACCGATTTCGCATGATCACTTATAGTGAAAGGCCAAATCAAAATAAGCAATTTACTTGCCAGATCACTACAAAATAAGCACAGACACCTCACAACCTTGATATTTTGGTAGTTTTTTAATGATCATACACAATAATTCATAGGTGTGCTCTTAATTTTTTGCGGTCACCTCCAAATCCAGAGTCGGCCAAATGGCCGCCGTTTTGCTAACGACAGTATTTTGAGGGTAAGTTCCTACTTGAGCCTTCAATCCACCAATCACCTTGTCTTGTGTCATATTGAAGATAATTTAATTACCTACAGGATGTAACCCACTTTTGTGGGTTTCGTTGTTATCTACCCAAAAACCGATTGGGGGTCAAACGGCATATTTTTGCCATTTTTGTTTTTACAAAAAATTTAATGCGGACTGAAATACTTCTCCCCCATATATCAAAAATTGTTACTTCATAATTGGATCAAGACTTCTCAGGAATTTGGCCCTTATAATAATATGCATTTTGTGTGAAAAGAACAGGATCATAGCCAGTTTAACTTAAAGTTATAGTGGTCTATGAATGACGGGGTTTCTTAATCACAAAAACGGCCATTTTTTGCTAAAAAAGGTAATATATGCAATACAAAATTAAAAAAAATGTGTGTCAATACCATATAAAATGCTAGATGACAGTTTTTTAGATCAACCTAACTGTAATAAATGTTTAATATTTCCGTTTCTTCTGCAATGTCCTTGCTGATTCAATTTTTGCGGTAACCTCTAAATCCCAGATGGGGCCAAATGGCCGCTGCTTTGACAAACAATGTTTTTTTAAAAAGGATAACGCTTGGAAAGCTCCACTCAGCATGTGATTGGTGTCTTTAAATCAAATAAATTTTTCGAACAGATTATACCATGCGTGAATGGGGTTTAAGGTGGTAGATTGCAGCAAATTTTGAGTTTTTGACATTTTTTTTACCAAACAGAGATCAAGAAAGAGAGCCATTTTTTCTACCTCAATGTTAAATTGTTATGCATGAGTAACTATTAATTACTGTCCCTATGAAATATGCACATTGTGAAAAAGCCAGCTTTACAACAAATTCTGTAAAAAAGTTATAGTGCCCAAAGTGAACTGTGTTAACAATCAAAAACCAGTGCATTTTTTAGAACCATCTATATAAACAATGTAAAGGCGTAAATATCAAGTCCCTGTACTCATTCTGGACAATGTGCTCATATAAATTTTAAGAAGTTTACACTAGATCTAGAAGTACATAATATCATCCAAAAAAGCACCCAGGATCCCAAAATGGCTACAGTATTCACTTTAAAACCCTACTTATTTTACATAGCTCTTTAAATAGAACTCTACTTAACAACTGCTTATAGCAATGCTCAAATGCTACAAGTTGCTCATTTTCAAATATGGCATTTGCCAAAAAGTGTGATAAAACTATATTTTGAAGTTTACTCCAATGTGCCATCTTTGGGCAATACATACAGACATGAAAGCAGATTCATTTTGTCCTTTTTCTCGTTCTGTATTTTCTTTCCAGTATAATTGAGAATACTACTAAGTAATACTTAGTAGCTATCACATCTGTGTTTGACTCTAATCTGTGAAAGTTTCTTGATTATTGGACTGATCCTGACTCGTTCTTCAAGGATAATATCGTCCATTGATAGGCTGGTTTGCTTCCACTCCTTTGGACAAGTGCAACTCCGTTACACTTCACACGCCTGAC
>JAMKCH010019997.1:0-30140 GCA_023653785.1 Ophioderma brevispina | reverse complement strand
ATAAATAGCAAACATTCCGCGACAGACTATACACGAATAGTTTGAGCAGCCGGTGGCAAACGTTATTTCGGTGGCTGCTGATCGGCGCAAAATTCAAAATAATACAATCTGCTAGGGAAACCAAATAATGTGGCTCCATCCTACTAACAACTCACTACAGACGGTTTCAGATGAGGCATATTTGACTTTTCTTCATTTACAAACCCTACGATGCTGAAGTTTAACATGGTCACGTTTATAAATATGGTACTGTATGTTGTTCTTTATTCATTTCGAGTAAGGATGTGGGGATATGATCTGCTATTTGTTTTTAAGTACGGTACTATGGAAAACTAGGCTCCTTTTGATACTTAAGAGATTGTTTTCATCCATTTGGCAATGCATTACAGGGCAGTGAGTATGAATGGACCTTTATATATAAGTGATTGTTGTCCACGTCCTCATTCAGTGGAAGAAATTTTACTTACGCATATTTCTCAGAAACATTGTTTTTGTGTTTTTAAATTGTTGTGCACGAATTGCCGCGAAAGATGTATACACTCTAAAATAGGGTACTTATGGGAACTACATACTCATATGTTGATAAAAGCTATTCGAAGTGGGATTAACCTTGCTCATTTGTGTGGTTTAGGATTTAACTCATACTCGATTATGACTTTACGGCCAGAAAGTTATGAGGACCTTCACCACTAATAGTCAATGTTTTTCCAGTGTCGACGAGTTTGTAATAAACTCCCACAATTGCCACTTAACGTTGAAAAGGTTCCTGATATCACCACCAAACACCTTGTAGCTGACGACAACCGTTGAGGAACAGCTTGACCTTCACTGGAATCCTTCCTCCGGAAGACGATCGAAATGGTACTTATCATCCTTTATGATATACGAGTTGGACTGACTATCCAGAAAACGAGTTTATGGAAGGGAAAATGTGTTCACGAGAAACCCCCGTAATGTTCGACAATTTGCCGCCACTAACACATTTTCTTCAGTTCCCGAGGTTAAGAGCCAGGCACATCAGTTAGGGAGTGGGACCATTTATGTTGTCTCCTCTTAAGGCGCTCCCGGAAGCTCGTCGCTCCATCAGGTGCTGTAATGATACCAATACTTTTATGTTGTAACAGTATAATTTCCCAAGTGATATTGTAGTTGTTCCTATACTATGGAGTTGATGTTGCTATAGTAATTGACCCGCAGGATTGTCTATTGATGGAAATAAGTTACTTAGGGTACTTTTAATACACCATTATGAAACATGACGCAGCGATTTCTATTACAAGTGCATTTCCCTGCAACCTTTCTCCATAGTCCTGTGCGAGGAAACGTTCTTCCAATCCTCAAATCAACATCGGTCAAGTCCTGCACCTTCACCTTTCCGCATGGCCAAATTCATAAAACCTTACAAAGCCTAGTTGGTGGCAACTAAAATGGGACTTAGTTGCCAACTAAGCCTATGATTACTGTTGAAATTCGTCATAAACTTACTAGTGCTGTTGCACTTCTAAGAATCTTGCTAAATTTTAGAGTTGATCCTGGCACTCTAACTCACAGTTGCAACTAATCAGTGAAGAAACAACATATTATTATTATTTCCTGAAATATTTTACAAAACTAAATTAACACGAAGTTTATTGCTACAAATTATTGATTTATAGTTATGCAAATTTAAATTAATTTAAATTTAAGTTATATTATATATAATTTTGCTTTTTTTATTTATGTTAAGTTTGTCTTCATTTTCATTGCATTACATAATGCCGTAATAGCACAGTGAAAAGGGATGAGGAACTTGTTTAAATACAGGCCCCAAAATAATGCTTATCTATTTAAAATGACAATAAATTAATCAAACCTTACTGAAGAAATATTAAATTTAAAGAATTTCTTTAATTCTGCTGTTTATAATTAACAATTTTTCTTTGTTACTAAGTTTATAATATTTGCTTACAGGACCATATATGAGCTTTAGGAGATATTTTACATTTTTGAGTAATGAATAGATTTGCTTAGTAGAAATATTCAACTCACCTTTTCTCAGAAGCAGTATTACAGCAGAATTAAAGAAATTCTTAATATTTCCTTCAGTGCTGAGTTTAGGTTCCTTCTGATTTTCAACTCTCGATATTATGATATAGGTTTGGCTCACGTCATGTTGTAACAGGCCTATGTATACGGGACGCTACTAATCATTATATTGCATCATTTCGATCATGGTTTCACAGTGATCAAATCATTTTTAAGGCCTGAGATGACACTCAAACACAAAAGGGTAGTCATTTATGTATTGACTATCATTCCCCAACTGCACCAAGGCCCTTCGCCGCGCAAGCACCCAATTAGTAGACCCAAGATGAGTATGTTGGCAATAGATTTTCCTAGTATGTAACTAGTAGGCAAGGTCTCTTTAAGTAGGTTTTATGAATTTCAATTTTATGTTGTCAACTCCGTATTGCATACTAGGGATGTTAGCATTTACCAGGCCTTAGTGTTTGCCAGCTAACCAGCAAGATTTATGAATTTGGCCCTGGGCCAAATTCAATAAACCTTACTAAGCCTAGTTGGCAACTAAAATGGGACTTCGTTGCCAACTAGCCTAGTTGATTACTAGTTGAGATTCATAAAACCTTACTAGTGCTAGTTGCATTTTAA
Organism: Ophioderma brevispina; assembly: GCA_023653785.1. Lineage (NCBI taxonomy): Eukaryota > Metazoa > Echinodermata > Ophiuroidea > Amphilepidida > Ophiodermatidae > Ophioderma > Ophioderma brevispina. Next base: position 27,491 of record JAMKCH010019997.1, on the reverse strand, counting down.
GACTCTTGCCAACTTTTAGAGTTGTCGCATAGTCTCTAACTCATCAGTTGGCAACTAAATCAGGTTGATGCTCATGTTGTTACGATGATAGACTGATTTAACATTAAATGAAAGATATGCTCCATGTGTACACCTTGTTAGAAATTTTCCGTAAATTTACGGAAATAGGCATTCTGGCAGCAGGATTTCCAACTTTTTGGTAAATGACAGATTTTCTGTCAATGAACGGAACTTTGACAGTACTTTTACAGAGATTTGTATCCATTATGGAAAAAATGTGTGTTTTACCGAATTGTCCCGTAATTTAAAATTACGGAACAAAAAAATCAGGAAATTTTGCTGTCGGGAATTTTTTAAATATTTGTCCGTAATTACATTTTTAATGTTTTGTGTTGTTTCCGTAAATTTACGGAAATCTGTTTTTCTTAATTTACGAATTTCTAACAGTGGCAGGCCTATATCTACTGAAGATTACTATCAATTATAGTAGCATCATTTTGATAATGGTTCACAGGTGATCAAGCATGTTAATGTCCTCTGAGATGAACAGACCAAACACAAAAGGGTAGTCATTTAATGTATTGAATTTTAAATCCCAACACTGCAACCAAGGCCTCGCCCGAAAGCACCCACTTCTGTAGACAAAAGATTGAGCAAGTTGGCAACTAGATTTTCCTATTATGTAACCTTGTTTAGCAATGTTCTTAAAGGTTTTATGAATTTCACTTTAGTTGTCAACTCCGTATTTGCATACTAGGGATTTTATAATCTTACCAGGCCTTATTGTCAGCTAAACTATCAAGGTTTTATGAATTTGGGCCTCTGGCTCTTAAACACTAGATGGCTGGAATAATCTGTTACCAGTTATAACAATGATTGCCAACTTTTCCTTGTATTCGGGCGTATTTCCCCAAGCTCTCAAGCATGGCATCTGTCATCCCGCTGCTGAGAAGGAAATCATGGCTTGGATACAAACATCCTCGCAAATAATCGCCCTATATCAACTCTGCCATTCTCGGAAAGGTGATTGAAAGAGTAGCAGTGAATCAGGCAGACTTTCTCATGATAAAGATTTCCATGTTCCGATGCAGTCGGCATACGGTGTTCCTATACTACGTATCCGGTGTGGTGAGTGTCCTACCACCAATCTGTCTATGTGTTCTCCAGTGAGTGCTGTATGCATCAATTGTTTCAGCACTGTACCCCATTGGCTCGTCTACAGGTCCACGGTTTATTCCGTACGTTGCTATGGTAGATAGGAACTCTTCATGGGGGACACTCAGTCTTTACCCGGCAATATCACAGTACTGAGGACCTGATCGTTACATGTACAGAAATACTATGGACTACTCTTGACAAACAAAAAATGGCGGGTAGGGTAAACGGTCTTCAGCGCCGCCTTCGACACCCATTGTCGCAACAGCTCCTAATCCGTTAACTGAACGGTTTATGGATTAATGGAAAAGCATTAAGTGGTTCTCGTCAAACCTATAGATGACCGAACTTCAATCTATATCAGTCAGAAGGTGCTTCGACAGATCCTGTGGCGGTAGACGTGGCGTCACAGGGGCTCTGTACGGACCTATGACTTCATCTTGTGAGGGTCCCAATACAGGATATAATTCACTGCCACGGTATTCAATCTGTTGTTTACGTTGATGACACCCAGCTCTACCTACTTTTCCACCTCGGGGTGTGAAGCAGCCATAAAAAAGATTGAAACAGCATTGAAGACATAAGATCCTGGTTGTTTGTGTTTGTTGTAAAATCCAACCAAGCTGATATTTAAATGACACGAGACAGAGATGTTGTACTTGAGCTCTCAATTTAACAGATCGGCTAGTAATCTCAAGCCAAATATGATCATGGTAATTCTGTTAGACATCCGACCGCTGAAGCACGGAACCTTTGTGCCATCTTAGACTCATTACTAAGAATGTTATCATGTACAGCTTATGCAAAGCTGTTTGGCTCTCAAAAAGGAAATTGGCGTTTCGAAAAAAAGTCCACCATCAGATTGGTCCACGCCTGGGTACATCTAAGCTGGATTCCTGCAATTCCTTGTTTTATGGCCTTCCAGAAGAGAATTGACCAGCGAGTTCAAAATGAGCTGCCCGTATTGTCCTAAAATCCGTCGACAAGAACACGAGTATCACACCAGCTCTCTACCAGAGACATGGCTGTCCAATTAAACAGAAGGGTAGTTTTAAGAATGATTCGCATCTATAAGGCTATCCACGGCATGTCATCTGCCTATATCTGTGAGTCAGACCAGCTGTATGCTGGATAGTAACCGTATGGTTGGAACCTTGACGATATCTTCTGACTCCCGCTGAGTAATATTTCAGCCACCTCATCACAAAGTGTTTATATTGTGGTGAGAGATCGTTTGCTACGCAAGCAGAACATTGTGGAAAGATGCTAGAACTCCCTAACAGTATCCGTTAGCTCCGTCAGCAATCTCTTTCAAGTCAGTCTGGAAGACAATTCTATTTACACAGCACTTGGCTCCTGTACGTATCCGTTTTCTGATTGCAGTTCAATCACTTATTTATAATATTGTGATTGTTTTTCTTCTATTCTGGTTCTCTACCTTAATCCAATCCGTCCTAGGAAGTTGTTTTAATCAGATTAGGTAGGGTAAAGGTATCTGAATCAGAAATGATCAAGACTCTGAACCGATGTCGCTGTGGGGGACATACACACAGATCCTCACAGCTGACGATTCAGGTGTATCCCCATATGTCTTAGGACGGGAGGCAAGGGGTTGATTTCTCTTCGATCTGTGGTCACAATAATATATGTTTCAATTATACTTAAATGTTTTTTAAGTATTTTTGAAAATTGTGTATAATATATGTATATCATTGTGTTTTAACATTAGAATGGTATCTATGTTTTTGTATGGTCGTATTGATAATGATCTAATGTGCTTTCTATGTGAAGCGCAGAGGCCTCTGCATTAGGCGCTATATCACAGATTGTGTTGTTGTTATATTCGTATTAAAAAAAAAACAAATACTCAAACAGTGGGTGAGTGTGTAAAGTTGAAAGTACACCCAAATGAGGGATTTTTTTTAATTTTTCTTTTTTGGTTTTTAATATATTTTCTTTTTGTAGTACATTCCCTGTTTTGTTAGCTCCATATAAAAAAAATTCGGTATTAAAAGTGATTAACGCAGTTCTGCAGAAAGTGAAAGTACCCAATGTGAAAGGAGCACCGAACAAGTTTACACGCTAGAGAGAAACCCAAAGAGTGCTCTTGGTTTTACGTTCAGCTTTGGGAATTTGTATTGCAAGATTTATCCTTACATGACATGTAGACACGTATTGTGAATAATAATGTCAGGGAATATGCCAAGAGGTAACCAGCTTGGGTGAGGGAGTGGGAGGGGGGGGGGGGGGTTAACGGGCGGGATTCTCACCTCCCCAACTATTTGCCCCTGCTGGCCCCCAATTAGAGATCAGGACAATTAAAAATTATAGTATTAACAGGTTACGTATACCGTGTTCACCTTTACAAAAATGTGCTTAGTGATCCCCAAAAGTTAATGGTTCCCATCGCCTGCCTCCCCCCGCCCCAACTCGAAAATGGTCTCGTTGGATCGTTGGGTAAGAGTGTTAAAATGGAAACCAAATATCAAAAATAATATTTAATGAAATCACAATTTTGGACTTGAAGCAATAATTGGTAGCAGTCTTTCAATTTGCCTGATTTCCACGTAGTTCAAACTTCCAAAAAATACAGTATAGGGCTGGATACAGCTAAAGCAGAACATTTTCCATTGTTAAATTTATTCCTGTTAATTTCAATAAATCTTAAATATTCTACATACCATCAACAAATGTCCTGCGTGAATTTGAATATAGCGCCAATGAAATAAACCAGGTAATTTATTTTGAAGAGGGCCTCACGCTGACATAGTAATGAGTCGCCATGGGTACAGTCAGTGTGCAATATGTTAGGGGCAGAAAAAGGATACCTTCACAAAAATACTGTAACCATTGAATGGCTTGATCGATTTTAAAAAAGTTTAAAATTATGTGAAGTGATGTATTTATTAACGGACTATCAACACAGGAGTGATTGTAAATTCCGTTATTGTTTCTTTCACAAAAAATCCTAATTTGGCTGTACTTTTTCTGACTCACCCTGTATCTTCTTAAAATCCCTAAATGATATTTTGTCATTCTAAAATCACACAGCAACCTGCTCTGTGTTTAGGGGGAAATTGCTTCTAGATTAACAAAGGCAAATAACGTATCTTCTTGTGCGGTTGATCGTAGAAACGTTAACGTTAAAGGGATATGTTTATATCGGCACATTAGTGCCCTCTGGTATTGCTTACGAGCAAGGGGGTTGGGTTGATAGGCTGGGTGTAGGGCTAGAGCCAGTTACAGCGGGGAAAATAGTGTGCCCTATTTCATCACAACTATGAAGGATTGTGATAATTATTGTCCAGAAGTGAGGTAGTCGACAGATGTTCAACACGTCAAGTATGATAGCTATGATCGGTTAACGGGCAAGGTAGCTTAAAATGTGACCAAACGGAAACAGGGCGGTTTATATTGATTTTTTAATGTGTGACCGGCTTATTAATAAAATTCCAAAGAAGTATTATGATTACAATAAAGTATGCTAAATCGAGCTATAATACATACGGTTTTTCAGTAGAATTACTACAACCCGCAAAAGGTTCGCATTTACACTCTGACTACATTATAAGATCGGTTACTACAACTTACATTACGGTGTAATTATTTATTTATAGCTACTACAGCCTCCAAGAAAGAAATCTTGAATTGTTTTAAACAATTTCACAAATGAAATTTGAACTTTCATGGGAACGTCCATCAGAACTAAACGGTGAATTGAGTGTAATTATGTTATTATGGAAAATCAGGAACGGCTGAATACACTACAGATGTAGAATCCGGGTCAGCAGGGGGAAATGGTTACTGGAATTTGACGATGTTTAAACCTGGTCTGGAAGTATGAATACATGTGAGTAGAATAGAATGCTATGAAATAGATTGAATGTCTTAAATTCCAGAATGTAACTTAAACTTAGAACCAATTCACGGGTATCGCAAGAATTGTAATCTTTCATCAAAGTCCATTTGTTGCGCTGTTGTATGGGAAATATCATGTATACCCCTGTAAGTGGCTACGCGTAACACGCCTGTATTTGTCAAGAAATGATGCTATATGCTTTGTTTACTAATAAAAGTAGGGATCGACTTCTTGTCGACTTCTTTGTCTGGAAACAGTCGTAAATGGCATCTTTAATTACCGCTTTAAACTGCTAAGTGTCGGTTTTTTCACAAAGAACAGCATATAAGGTGTGTTGATTGCTGTGAAAATTACTGATGTTTGAGGTGGTTCCCTTTTAGAACTGTAAAACAAGGAAACGTTTAATTAATGAAAGGATAGTGGGAGCAGTAAATTTTGTAAAAACTCAAGTTTCAGTTTGTTGTACCTTTTGACTGTATTTTCATGAAGATTTTCTTAACAGTGATATGGGTAATTTTAGTGTCACTAAGACAATAAAATGCCTAGAAGGTTACACATTTCTTTTATAGGGAAACTTTCCCTCGGGTGCGATTAAATGATGATCGCGATCTTCATAACTTCGGGATATATTTTTGCAACATAAAAAGGGATGGTAGTTTTCACCAGGGATAGGGTAGTATACTTAAAGTCGATGGGGCGATGGCTGGTTGCCACTGAGTGTTAGCATGCATCCGATACCCTTTGGAAAATTGGACTGCATGCATGGCACTATAAAGTCTCTCTAAATATGTATAAAAACTACACAGTGCCTAAAACTGCTTAAAAATCGTTATTCCAATTTTTTAGTGCATACTATACGATATGTATCTGTGGAAATTGGCAGTTGCATGCCTGTGGACTTTATGATGTGATTGTGAACGTAAGGTATGTGAAAGTTTACTTTTATTGAAGAGAAGAAGACCGTAGGTAATCAATGGTACAAAAACATCGCACGGGATGCTTAATAACGAATCCCGTGGTAAAGGGGCTGGGAAAACGGGCTGGTAAAGCGAGTAGTTAAAATGTGATATATCTCAAAATCAGATTCACAAAGAATTCATTTAACTTGAGTTACCTGACGTTATGATGAAATCTTAACCGGTTATAAGTGTTAGAATTCGGAAGCTAAATTTTCTTCGCAAGTCTAGCTTGTAATAAATTACATCACGTGATCTGTTTACTTACGGTACATGCTGTAACGATGGAGGGACCTGGTCCATATCGATATGAAGTTGAAGTTACTGGCGAAACATTGGATGTAAATTAACTAGAACCAATATCAGCGGTATCTTAGAATGTAAATCTTTCATCAAAGTCCAATTTTTGCACTGTTGTATTGGAAATACATGTATACCCTGTAAGTGGCTAAGCGTAACACCCGGATTGTCAAGAAAATGATGGCTTTTTATGCTTTGTTTATCAATTTAAAATTCGGGATCCGACTTCTTTGTCGACTTCTTTGTCTGGAAACAGTCGCTAAATGGCATCTTTACTACCGACTTGAAAACTGCTAAGTGTCTGTTTTGTTCCACCAAGAAACAGCAATATAAGGTGTTGATTTGCGTGAAAATTACTGATTGTTGGGGGGTTCCCTTTTAGAACTGTAAAACAAAGGAAACGTTTAATAAAGGATAGTGGGGAGCATTTAAATTTTGTAAAAACTAAGTTTCAGTTATGTGTATATTTGGACTTTATTTTCTGAAGGATTTGTTCTTAACAGGTGAGATGGTAATTTAGTGTCACTAAGAACAATGAAATGCTAGAAGTTAACATTTCCTCTTTCTAGGGAACTTCCTCGGTGCGATAAAATGATGATCGCGATCTTCATTAACCTTAGGGATTATTGTTGCACATAAAAAGTGATGGCTATCTCTTTCACCAGGGATAGGTATACCAGTTAAAGTCGATGGGGCGGATGGCTGGTTGCCACATGAGTGTTAGAATGAATTACGATACCCGTTGGAAAATTGAAGGCATGCATGGCACCTAAAGGTCTCTATACATATGTATAAAACTACACATGCTAAAACTGTTAAAAATCGTTATTCCAATTTTTTGTGCATAATTATACGATATGTACTCTGTTGGAAATATGGCATTGCTGCCTTTGACTTGTATGGATGGATTGTGCGTGACGTGAAGGTATGTTTGAAGTTGGTAGGCTCTTTATTGAAGCGGAAGAGACGTGTTTATCATATTGGTACAAAAAAAAATATCGGCCGGATGCTTAATACGAATCTTCCGCGTTGGTAAAGGGCTTGGGAAAAGGGCTTGGGAAAGCGAGAGTTACAATTTGATATATCTCAAAATCCGTAACTCAAGCACTAAACGAATCATTTACCTTGATTACCTGACGTAATGAAACATCTAACGTTTATAAGTGTAGAATTCCGGAGCGAACTTTTCTTCGCAAGTTCTGCTTGTTAATAAATTTACATTCACGTGATCTGTTTAATTAAGGTACATGCTGTAATAACCTATGGAGGTGGACCTGCTCCAATATCGTAATGAAGTTACTGGAGAAACATTGGAAGGGGGAAAGGGAAATTATAAAATTCAGGTAAAATAAAATCAAAACACCTTGATTTTCGAAAACTACGATCCCAGGTTGGTAATTCGATGTAGTTTGCTCAACACGAATTGACCTGGTAAAAACTAATATGCTTTACATGTTTTTCTAACCATTCGGAATTATTATTGATTGTATACAGGTTTCATGTTACAGAAAACCGTTACAGCTATATAGGATGAGTGTTATCCCTCGTTTTGCCTAGTTCTAATCTTAGTGGTCATCCTTTGGTTGGACTTTTATGGAAAGGTACCCGATATCCCAAATCGTTTATATCGTAATCGAATTAAGCTTTCTATCACTGACTTCTACCATGGAAGCGGGGTCTGAAGTCGCCGATTGAAACATCAGGAAGTTGGTTGTTTGACCTAAACAATAATGGGCGGTAAAACACTGCATACACTTGTCAACAATAAACATCTGTGTGGAATATGTGCACCACAGGTGTATGCATTGTTTTTCCCGGTTTCCGCCATATTGGTTAAATAGGTCAAAACCAACTTCCTGTTGTTTTTCACATCGGCGACCGTTCAAACTGTGTGGCGCCCGCTATCCATGTGTAAGGTCAGTGTTTTCAATAGATGATGCGAACTATGATTGTTCCACATATTGACATTCAGGATGCCCCTCTTGTTGGTTTTCTGGCAGACAAACGACGAAATTGAAGAAAAAAAATCAATTCAACGAATGACCTAATCAGCGAAAAACTGTGTTTACTCTTAAATGTAATATACATTTGGCGGGCTATTAAAACTCTTTATTTCTAGCACCTGAACGTTTGCTGTTTTACACAGAGTTAGTCCGATTCAATTTGTTAAACAATCAAGCTTTTGCTTCGATTTACATCCTGCTCATGCATTCATGGTCTAGGAAGCCTTTAATGTCATGCGCCGATGTGTGGTACTTGACGTGGAATATGAATTCGTTTTGTTTTCTCTGGTTCATCAATCAAATTAATTCCACGTTTCGAGTTGCATGTAGGCTACCACGTAGGATATCATATAAACCGCCCTGTTGAAATTGACCATGCACTGATTACACAGTTGTGAATAGGGCCTACATGAAAGGCTGTCTACAAAAAAAAACCAAACCGACAAAAAATCCTTCGCTTGTGTAGAGGAATTAGGTACACTGGTGCAACGCAATTCATCATAGGCCGATGACAACGATCCGACGGCGACTATGATCGCCCCTACGCCGGCCGGGGGGGGGAAGTCGGCGGCGCACTCACCATCCGCATGACTGGGTGGCATCTTTTGAATTTCTAGTTTACACCGCGGTTTAGGGGTACGTGGTACCACAAAGAAGAAGCGATAATTTTGATCAGGTTTTGACGGCAAAAATCAACACCAGTTAATGTTATCCATGTGTATATCACATGGGCGGGCAGGAAAAAATGTAATTTCTTGGCTGAACAAATAGCGAAAAAGTTACAAAAATGGAAACCAACTGCGTGTGAAAGTCAATGAGCATGTGAAACTGTCTGCAGCCTTACCAGATGCATCGGTTCCCAAGGAAAAACACCGAATCTGCCAAGCTTCTAATGAAGTGGAATGAACTTATTTTTTTTTATTAATCTTTTAGTTGCTTTTAAATACGATGTGTTTTCATTTAAAACATGGTTTAATTTAGTTCCACATGTCACGTACACGTACATCACGACATGTACCAGTAAAAACCAAAAATAATCAGTCTAAATACCACATGGTAACTCGCCGGTCATGTTCACGTGTACTGATTAGTCCAGGGAGTAGCACATTACATGCACAAACGAGACTAATTTTGTGCAGATATCCGAAACATAAGCGTTCATTTCTCAGTCAAGCAAGTGGGCGAATAACCTTCAATTTTTACAACAACAGAAGACCTTGCCCTGGAATTCCAGTTTAGGCCAGCCCCCTTCCTGCATCTCCTTCCATAAAACATGGAAAAACAACAGTGGTGAAAAAATTGGTATTAAAAATTGCGCAAAAAGGTAGGTGGTGAATTCTTATTTCGTTCGTAAAAGCTCGTAAAAGGCAATAAGCGGCGTGTGTGTACTGTATGTTTGGTGGCCGGGATGCACCCCAGTAATGGCGGCGAAGTAGAGGGTGTCCTTTCGAGACTTCCCCGTCGGATTAGTGTATAGGTTATACACCAAAACTGATGCCGTAAGGATCACAAAATCTCTGGGTGGACACTTCTTGCATGGCATTGGAAAAAAGTGCTTTAAAAGTCTGAAAATGCACTAGTTATATTAAGAAAGTTATGAAATTTCATGATTGAATGGTAGACTGGTATGTTTTCTCCAACCTAAGCGGGCATTTGGCAGTTTGAATTGAGGAAATTACTCCGCGGTCATCAATTTCAATCGATTTGCACATTACTAGCTTTGGCGAATATAGCGAATCTTGGGTTTGCGTCTTCGACATCGGGCAAAGTTGGCTGATTCGTAACTCTTAAAAAAAAGCGGTCATCATATGTCAAAATTTGGTTATTTGGTGATTTCAGCTTGTAGTTTGGGGTGATGTGTGATATTTCCTCTGTGAGAGTTAAATGTGAAAGAAATGCTTCAAAGTTGCCATTTTCCCAGATACTGCTGTATAAGTGCGTTAGTGGTTGTGTGTAACCTTATGGCATAAAGTAAAACGTAAAAACGATTTAGAATTAAATTCCTAGCATAATTCTCTCCGAATGTCCCAAAGCTATGTTATATAAAAACGTGCAAATTGCACGAAAATGTTCAGTTTATTCGGTGCTTCTATTACATCATGGCCTCCGTCAGTCGCAAACGACTATGGATAAAGCGCCCACATTGAATCACAGGTCTAGGGGAACCAGCGAGAGGGGCCGCAAAGCCTGGGCAATTGCTATGGAGATTCGTATGTTGCCCATGCACATGACTCCCCCTCTCCACGCTGAAGACACAAATCCACACGGGCAACGTCGAGAAAAGAAAAGAAACGTGAAAGTTTGGTGCCAGCAGCGTCGCAGGATTTGCCGAACTGGTGCTGAGTAGAGCAGTCAATCGCCTACGGGACTCCTCCGGATGTATCTGGGTTGTTCTCCCAAAGCCTTTCCTGCAATCAAGGTGAGTCTACAGCACGCAGATACTATAATGTCTGGAACACACTGGCCGTTGAAACTGGTGGTTTCTTCAGCCCTTAATGTGGTATGTTCAGCGCTGTAGGTTATTTAATTGCCTAATCACGAGCCTAACTATAAGGATATAAAGGAAGTGTACAGCATTTGGTCCGACCCCAGTTGCCAACCAAACGGAGTATGGGCGATAAACCTGTCCACCAACCACCGACCATTTTGTGAGTTGTCCACGCAGGTCAATGTCTTGTTGGTATCCAGGGACTCTGAAAATTCCAGGGCACAGGTGCCTTTAACCTACTAAAAATATGGAATCACTAAACATAGGCAACTGGAATGGTGAGAAGAAATAAGAACTAGAATGAAAAGGAGGAAAAAGAGCATGGGAGGTTAGAGGCTCGCTCAAAATCCTCACTTTGGAAAGAAAAAAATCCAGCCAACCAACCAGTGCTTTCTAGCGCTTGACCAAATACTGTAATAAACGCATCAATGGGACTATACCTTCTTCAACTTCGTGCAGCGTATATGTCTGTACTCAGTTCAATGTGGTATGTCACTGTTTCTATGTATGTGAAGTTTTCCTTGGTGCAGGCCCCTGTCATGGATGGCCAAGAAAAAATGTCCAGGACGTACTGTATCTGATTATTCTCTTCTGACGCATTATCCGCGTGATGAATGATCAGCACGGTTTAGCTTGCTGGAACAACCTTTCCTCACCGTTGTATTTGGACCCATCTTTGGTAATTGCATTCTCTTTGCGACAAAGACGGGGAACATATTATCTATGTAGATAGAGTCGGGGATCCCTCTCCAGCTTCTTTCACAGTACGTATCTTGCGTGAAGCCATAAGTCCATTTTACTGTGTGGATCCTCAATGGGCTACTCTGCCTTTCCTGTCACAAAATGGTAGTGTGTTTGCGGTCCTAGTCTCATGCCGCAGATGAGACAGAGTGCATAGGCCTTCTTGGGTGGCACATTCCAAGTGGTAGTTGAACATTAACTACCTTCCCAAAGTTTTAGGTTTGGAACACCTAAATAGCTCTTCACATTTTGGTTAGATTCGGGTAGCCACCGTTGCCAACGTACATCTGATCCAGGGGTATTAGACTGAGGCTACCTCAACCTATCTGTCTTTACAAAGTTCCTGCAGTATTGTCTTTTTTTCATTATATGTGGAGCTTACAGGTCCAATGGGATCATAGATTTTGCTCATGAGGGATAAAATGTTTCTTCTTGTAGGTTGGGATCAAACTATTTTCACCCATGAATCCTATTTGGTCATGTTGAATTCTATAGGATGCCAAGGGTTCTTTCTGTAGGCAGATCTTCACAGGAATCACAGAACGATTATATCTTGCTTATTCTGTGCACGTTCTTGAGGGATGTTGGGAACCCCCTGACTTTTCATCTCCCCACTTGTTAGGTTGAATTCTCCTTCGACCAGCGATTTCTTAGTCCGCTGAAAATTTTAACACTCTTCATCTCTTCAAGCGACTGTTCTCGTACTGATCAACATAGAAACCATTGTGGACTAAACTTCACAATTTCTCATGATATCATATTTGTCTTGGTTATCTATGCGCAGTTCTTTCGTGCATAATGGCGAACACTGGGCGATGCTTAGCTCCAAACAAGCACCTCGTGGGCAGTAGTTTTTGTTATTTCTTGAGTGTGGGGGTCACCATCGGCACCAAGGTAACGTAGCAAGTCACCGATCTCTGGGCGTACTTTCACCTGATAAAAATAGAATCGACATATTGGGTACTAAGTAGCAAAAACGACAAGACAAATGTCTTGGTGTCATTGAGAGATCAACTTCAAAACTCTGACGATTTAAGCGGTTGGTATGCGAACAACGTGATGGGGAATGTACCACACTTTGACCATCGTTTCATCACTTCATCTTGGGTTAGCTTCTCAGCATATCTTTTCGTCTCCAGTTTTCTCATGAAAGCGATGTTTACTACTGATGAGAGTCTCTCTCCAACTCAACGCATTTTCGAGTGTTTGCGAAATATGATTACTTGTGTACGATGTTAGCCATCTGTTACTTCTATCTTTGAAGGGCAGCGGTGCTTGTATAGTGGTCGTTGTTTAGTTCTGTGTTCCATCATCCATATTCAAATACAGTTTCTTTGTTTATTTGGCTTGGTAAACCATTTTAATTTGTTTATGTCGTTTTTCCTGCCTTTGGTAGTTAGGTATGTTCATAGGCCTATAGTGTCTTCAAGACTAGGCACATAGGTTCTTTGCCGTTTTTGTCAGGACACGAAGGTAACTTAAAATTGTATACACGTTATTTACATGTGTTAAGTACTATTCTCTACATAACGATAGTTTTACTTTTACAAAGACGAAACAAACGCTGCCAACGGCTCCGGTCAACTTACTGAACTTCAGAACAACACGTACAAGCACTGCAATAACGAGCTCAAGGAAGTGCTTAATGTAAGAGCTGTAGTTGTCAATAATCTTATGGGAGCTAATGTGAAGTATCTGCTAAATTAGCCACGGAGTAGCCACCCGCATGGTCCCACATCGACGTGGGGGGAAATCATCACCTAGGTTACACTGCCGTACCTTAACCACGATAATCCAATGAGGGGAGTACCTGTGGTTGGTGCGTGGTACTCCTATGTGCTTGAGCTCGGTTGGTTTTTTTAGTATTCTTATAATTATTAACATTTTGGTCACCTGTGTACATATTTTACACAAAATGTCGTATATAGGGGTGTGGTGATGCTGAAGTCAAATATAAATGTTGAAATGAGCCAGAAATGAGTAAACCAAAATTAAATGGTATTATTATTTATTATATTTTTTTCATATCAATGATACACAGACAAATGTCAAATATTGTTACTTTTTGATGACAACGAGGTTGCTCCTTTTGGTGAATCATCGGGGATGACTCTGTAGAAAAATCAAAACCACGAGCGGTTGTGAACTGTTCCTGTAGTCAAAAACTCTGTTAAAGACGAAACCCTGTTAGCGTGGATGATCTTCTAAGTACGTGGTGGAAGACTAAGAAATATGGCGCTCCAGATCATGAGTTGATATTCGATTTCAAGGTAGGGCCATCATAGTCCTCTTTGTTAGACACACGACTTCAATATTGTTGATGTTGAGAGTATGATACGGTTGGTCTATACAAAAATTTTTAATGGCTTAATTACCTCATAATGTCAGGTTCAAAAACGAGTCGAAAACATCTTCCAAATATTAGCACCTCTCTAGCACTCTGAGCCTAGCTTGTTCAAGGCGCTCTGACCAATGTCATTCATTGGTTCCACGTCTGATGCAAAAATGTCAAGATCATATTATGCAGGAATCATGCGAGGAGTGAAGCATATTATCCTCCCTAAAACTAAACAATAGCAACACCATTAGGCCATTGGTACATGATAATGTTCTGGCCTTAATTAAATATTAGTGCCTCCAGACTGGGATTACTATTCCTTCCTAAAATTAAAACACTATTATTTTTAACCAGGAAAATTTGGCCCCTATGAGAGGTTTGCACATATTTAGAAAAATGAAATAAAAGTCAACTGAATTTTATTCTAGAATAACAGTGACCAATGGATAGACATCACCTCAACATGCTCAAGCGAACAAGGGCTATGCCTAATGTACTCAATAATCGGCAGGAACACACTTCACAATTCTTTTACATCTGGTCCATTGTGTATTGTGCAAGCAGTGAACAGATTCGAATGATATGTCTTGCTGCATTGGCGGACTTCTTTCCTCGTTCGCGATAAAGAAACTTGACATTCTGCTGTGTGTTTCTTAACTTTGACCATATGATCATAAATTTTTTCGAAAGGAAAATTGCAACGGGGACAAAATTCATGAAAGAAAAACACATGGCAAGGCTGAATAAATTTGTGCATAACCTAAATCAGCAAGATATTGTCTTTTTAAAACCATGACAAACCCTATTTCTATTCAATAGACCACGAAGGCAATGGTATTCAGCGACCTAATTTTAAAAATCATGAGCGAGGGGAGTATGTTGCCCTTTAAGTTATGAAACTGATACTAGAGCTCAATACGGGGACGTCATAACACCTGGTATAGCTTGAAATCCTTTTAACAGTGTGGTGTACACAATGGACCTGTTGAGAAAGATTGAAGTGTTTAGGTTGATTGTTGTAAATATCATTAAGCTCTATTGTTTCGCTTGAGTTTACGTGTACCATATTGGTCATGGAATTCTGGACGTAACTTGAGTTGACATTTTATTCATTTTTCTAAATAATGTGCACTCTTTTCATTGGATACAGTGTTCCTGGTTTAAACATAATAATTTAACAATTTTAGTGAAGGAAGTAAGTGATCCCCAGCGCTGTTGCACGAAAAGATCGTTAAATCGAGAAGGTATCATGGCCTACAGGCGCGAACTTAAACTCTATCAAGCACCTAAATTGAGGTCTCCAATGTCACCTGGCCAATGTTCCCGAGCTTCAACTTAAGTAAGTTCAAAAGCCAACCTCAGGCATTGACTGACGACGCAAAAGCCGCCTTTTGAAACCCCGTGCGCATTTTTTATTGTGCCTGCAGCGGCTGAAGAAATACACAAGTCTGACTAGTTTGCCTGCCCAACTCGATGCATTGTCAATTTATTTGCGGTTTGTTCTCTGTTAACTGGCTCGGTTGTGATTTCACACTGTCATTACTTACTTCTGACCCAGTATATGTCCAAATTCGAAAAGCAGGGTCAGACTGCCATCACTAGACAATGGGCGGCTTTCACACCACTTCTCCGTAGTTTGTTTGCATTTTATTCCAAAAGACTATCTAGCCGAACAGTGGTCAATAGCGGTTCAGAGGCAGCACACACTACTTATACGACAGTCGGGTGTTAATTAATGCGGAATGGTGATTGAACGGACTGCCGGGTACAAAGTGTATGAGGCCTCTGCACCGCTATTGACACGACTGTCGGGCCAATAGCCATTTCGCATTATTGAGCCGACTTTCGGGTCAATAGCCTTTGCTAAAAAACTGCATGAGAAATGGACGGTAACGGGGAAGTAACTTGAGTTAGGAAGTTGAGACCGGGTCTAGGTAAGGATGTCTGATTTGTTACCATCGTTATAGGGGCAATCGGACGTTCATGTTTGTTTTTTTGAAGAACAAGGTCCTTGACCATTTCAATTCAGGTGCCAGTACTGTACACATTAATTGTGTACGTCGTCGTAAGGACAGTGAACTCGTAGCGTAGGCTAGGTTTTGTAGTTCTTTTTGCAGACTGGTATTGTGGTACGATCATGGGTACGGGTCCGAGACAAGGGTATGGGTTACGGGTTCGAGACCGGGGTACGGGTAAGGGTCCGGGTCCCAGACCACGGGTAAGGGTATGGTGCGGGTCCAATTGTGACAAAGTCATGGGTATGGTACGGGTCCAAGCACATGGGTACGGTATGGGTACTGGGTCCCGTTACGACAAAAACCATGTGGGTACGGGTACGGGTACAGTGCCATGGGTATGGGTACGAGTCTTGGTTTACGGTACAGGACCTTGAGTACCTTATAACGGTACATTAAGTGCAAGAGTTCCAAAACTTAAGGACACTATCAAGTGATCCACCTGAAAGTCAATATTGAGTTAAATTTGCAGGAATGCTTAAAAGTGAGGGTAAGTCTGTGGAATCCTTATAAGTATTTTTTTAGCAACTGAAAAAAGTGGCAGAAAAGGAAGAAATCAGTACTTTCCAAAAAGATATTCAATCCCCCCCCCACCCCCCACCAATCCCATTAGTTGATGCAGTACAGGAAAGTGTCCCCTATGGGTAATGTTCATTTCAATATTGGGGAGAGTTAATGGCTCGAACAGTGCAAATTAATAGTGAAAGCCACCTAGGCATACGTGGTGCATAATACTGCATAGTGCATAATATCCATGGTGTATCGGTATAGTATGTGTCAAAACTGTAGATAGACTGAAAATAGTTTGGGATGTAACATTAACGGTGCATCAAGAGATACATATTTTGATTTTTGTGTATTTGGCTACAGAAATGTAGTGATCAAAAGGTGAAAAGTGAAAACAAAAGGTAAATTAGAGTTTATTTATAATTATTTTAATTATAAAAAACATGTCTATTTGCTTCAAAGCACAAAATTTGAAATTTCATTTTTTGTACATAAGAAACTAATTCTTGGCTTAGTCCTTCCAGATGGGGAGCTTAACATTCAGTGCACACAAATTATTTTTTAGGGACCTGGGTTAAAATCCCTTGTTGCACCTTAACATTCATCCAAAGTAAAAACAAATTTAAACTCCATTAATATCCATTAAAACAAAGAATACCGGGCCAGTAGTTTTGTGTTTTTAAATTTAAAATTTTAATATTTGGTGAAAACAACTTCCTAAAAAACATGGAAAACTGGTATGGTTACAAGACCATGGGTATGGGTACGGGTATGGGTACGGGTCCGAGACCATGGGTATCGGTACGGGTCCGAAACCGTGGGTATGGGTACGGGTCCGAGACCATGGGTACGGGTATGGGTCCGAGACCATGGGTCCGGGTACGGGTCCGGGTCCAAGACCATGGGTACGGGTATGGGTACGGGTCCGAGACCATGGGTACGGGGACGGGTCCGGGTCCGGCATGTGATAAAGTTATGGTTACGGGTACGGGTAGGGGTCCGAGACTCTGGCTATGGGTACGGGTACGGGTACGCAATTTTGCACCCGGTATGGGTACGGGTATGGGTACGGGTACTCCAAGTCTGTCTTTTTGTGTACACTGACCGTAAAATTACCTTCACGACAGAGAACAAAGAAAGGGAGTGAACGCGCAGTTTCCAGTCGATAATATGGTTTGAGCGCAGTGGATTAAGGAGCGACTTCCGCGCTGCTTGTGGTGTAGAGCAACAGGAGGACATGTTGATATGTCATATCAATTTGAAGAGTATATCAAAGTAGATCTGATTTAATGGCAAAGCCCCGCCTTTGGAGGAATTTCTCATGATTGAAAATCATCAGAAACAATTTTTTGGTATTGGACATACAATGCATTTTAACCAATTCGGTGCATAAGGGGGGGTGGGGGGGGATACCCAAAGCCATTATTAATACTGAAAGAAAGTTGCTATTAAATGAAGCCAATGGAATCAAAATTTAGTATGTTGACACAAAGCCATTTATGGTTTTGTACATCGGACTGCCAGATAAGCAACAAAATAAAAAAGTTGCTTGGGACGTGGCAAAGAAAGATGAGAAAATAAGAAGAAACGATACATTAACATCGTGACTTGTAAGTATTTTAATGGTAGCGGTTGGCTTCCAAGGCTAAATGATTTCCTAGTTCGCAAACATTTTGGTTGTTACGCATTTCAGCCCTTATCGTAACAGTATTGTCTTTTACGTTTTGTAAAAAACTGATTGCAACTCTTTCTGGTAGAAATTAAAGCAAACACTAAACTGCTTGAAGATATTTCCGTCGTGAAAAGTAATTCTTATCAACGTTAAGATGCTCCCCAAGGGCCTATTAGTGATTGAGACTGTCAGAGCAAGAAACTATACAAACTATACTTGTAAACATTAGCTAACCATTGAAGTATACTCTGGCTTGAAATCAACGTGAGCCGGAACAATTTGTATAAATTCCGTGACAGTAAAATAACATAGAAAAACTGACTAGGAAACGCAATATATTAATGAGGGTGAGCAATAGCATGGCCAGTTGGTATACGAAGTAAGCAATGATAATATTATGACTTTCTTGACGTACCGTGGTAGTAAATTGGAGTGGATTAGCATCATTGGTAGTAGAAGCAGCAAATTTATAAATTCAGAGGTTGTCGGCCTGAATCCATTTGTATATACGTATTGTAATGATTCGGTTACAGATGACCATCGCGGATATTGCCTGGAACCATTGGAGAGATCCCACATTTCGGATTACATCAAACGCGTAGTATTCTGATGTATGTTAAATGTTCTATTCTTTTTAATCAAAATTGCTTGTTCGTTACATCAAAACGCAAATTCGCTTACAAATATAACCAGACGGCTGTTTGTTTTAATTTTTCTCATCCTAATTTCTTGATTGGCAGGGGCTATACACCAACAAATGCTTACATTGCTGCACAAGGTAAGCTAATTTGCTCCAATATGTTGGCATAATTTATTTTGTGCTCATTTATTTCTTTTTATTTTAAGGAAGGAAGGTTGTATACTTAGACCTATAATATATCCAGTACGATTCTGTTTTGTGAAACAATTTTGCCAAGCGTAATTTTTACAGCGTACAAAAGGGCGTATTCGTCCCATAGAAGTCCATTATGAAGAAACATGTCAAATGTATCTAAACAAATAATCCCGGACATGTACAAGCTATCGAATGATGCATACCGTTTTGCGCATGATGAGAAATTCCCAAAACTATATTTTGGGTTTCGTCTAAGCGCCGTCTCCTCTATTTACAGGCTTGTTTCATTTGGGTTTACATTTTTCTAAAGTTAAGTAAACCAAAAACGATTTGAAGGGACATATGCTTCTTGTTGTTACATTTTGAAAAAACGAATGGTGAAATAAAAAAAAATGAATCAATTCCCCATTGTGTCTATAAGCCGTAAAATACTTGCTCTTATTAGTGTTATCATTTATTGGCCGAGCTAGATTGCCGCCATGCATACAGCCCTTTGTTTTTGCTGTGTGACGACAATCTAGAAGAAGATCGGGATATTGTTGTGTTGATTTGGGTATAAGGTAGACTAAAAACAACGACGACTTGAATTAATAATTGCCACTGATGCCACTGATCTAAATCTTGCAATACATTCTGCTAAGGGTCAAAACTATGGAGAAGCATCCAACGACGGTTATTTAACAGGGCATTTACATAAATTGTGTATTAATTTCTTTATATGCCTATACAAAGGTCCAAAACCAAAAGTAACAGTGAAGGACATGTGGAGATGGTTGGCAGGGAACTCACGAATAATTATCATGGCCACAAATTAGCGAAGGACATAAGGTACATATAATATTGCATAAAAAAAGTAAAAAACTTTTTATTTTATATCATTTTGTTGCATTTGTTTCTTAAGCAATAAAGCACATTGTTTAAGAGCGGCCCCCAATGTTCAAAAAAAAAAAAATTTTACACGGTTGCTTGGTAATTGGATAGTAAACTATACCGTGAATGGTAAGCTCGAATGTCATGTGCTAAAACAATGAAGGAATTTGTAATTAGAAAAAAATTATTATCGGAGATCTCGATAATAATTTAACGCCTGCTGGAAACGGCCTTCCCAAGTGAAATAGCCGGGAAATAGCGCCATGTACGTGTATACCGCTCATCCATTAGTTGATTCCTTGGTTTCATCATGGACGGACATAAGTGCATTTCCAGCTCTGCCGTTAAGTCAATCTGAATCCCAATTCTAATAACAAAATCGCTTATTTTATGATAAATACACGGATTTAGGCATCTCTTCGCAGGTATAGTTTCTAGACATTAACTGTGCCAATATACAAAGTTTTGAAAATTGGGGCGTCTTCAAAAATGTGCCATTAGGGCTTTAAACACGTATTTAAAGAGATCAGAGAAGGTCTCGGAGCTGTGGTAGAAGATTTCTTTGAATCTATGACGCATAACCCCCGCAGCGCGCAAGTGGCTGTAAACGGCATGCTATAACTATTACGGGGATCCGTTTGCTCATTCAGTCCACGGTAAGGGTATTAGCCGGCTGACTTTGTTTTCAGTTTGTAGAATTATGGGACCCATTTTTATCACATTCATGCGGGGGACAATTGAATTGAATATTAAAGAACCCAATACAGATGTTGGGAATCTTAAAAAAGGGACTTTTATCTATGGGAATAACAGCCAATTTTGGAAACAATAAAGAGTTGATGACGTCACGCATTGATTGGTTTAGTAATTTTGCTTGGGGGACCCCATAAGGTAAAAAATACGTACGTATCCCTACATGGAAAAAAACAACCGATTATCGTCATCGTACGTCGGTTTTGAATCAGTAGGGAAAAGGTAAAGTCGTACTGTTTAGACATAATTACACGGTGTCTTGGACAAAAAATAAATGCACTTTGGGCAGAGGGTCAGTAAGACCTGATTTAACATGTAGGAATTATATATATCGTCGCCCCCGAAGAGCAAAATGATATCTGATACCTGACACGTGACCTGGTACCTGGCACGTGACACCAAACTATTCATATCGTTAACGTTTATACCACATCCGGCAAAGCAGAAAGCATTCTGTATCTATGTTGTCACAGCGTAATCAGATCAAGATGTGAGCTCTACTGTGGTTCTGTACCGGGAGGGTAGGACACGATCTGCTCGATTTGGGCACTTTTTTTAGGGATTCCAAACGGTTATTTGTGAAACTGCTACTGCAGTTTACTATGGCAGTCTCGCGGTCCCAGTGACATTAAAAAATCATATCTAAAAACTTGTTCAAAAGATCTTGTAATAATAATGATAAATTAGAAAAAAATATGAAGTTCACATCATCATCGCTTCTGTTTAAATTACCTGTGCATAACTCAAAAACTCAAGAAACTTCCCCTGCAAAAGTAATCTCTATGAACATAATCCCTTGAACAACGCGCCATGGCTTAAGAGCTATGCGCTCTGTAGCCATGCGCCCGATACACTATATATCAAAACAGCCCTATTATAATTATTATACACCCCAAAAACCCATTGCACTCCTGGATCAGGCAGGTGTTAGGTAGGTCGTTCCACCAGATACCGCTTCTATTCAAAGAGGTTATATAGATAGAGAGGCGTTACGTAATCTTTAGAAATTCCCGTCTCGCATGTTTTGCCGACCACCATGAAAACCTAGAGTACCAAACAATAGAAACAATGGCTGCCTCCGCTTCTTCCACATACTGTGGGTGACACTTGCATAACCCTAAATCGGTAGTGATTTACAAATAATTTGTTAGAGGTGGCCAGGTGGAATAATAGTGTACCTGCGGACCATTGTGCTCAGATATCTTTTTCTCATAATGCATGCGCCTTAGGTGAAAAGATGTATTTCATTGAGGCGGTTTATTTAAATCAAGGGGGGGGGGACGGACTGATGGTCGTTCATCGTTGAGTGGCCATGGGAGGACAAAATGTAAACCACCCAATAGCACCCAAACATCCACACAAACTGATATTTTGGCGGATTGTTTGTATCGAATTGGCATTATGTGTGTATACA
Organism: Ophioderma brevispina; assembly: GCA_023653785.1. Classification (NCBI taxonomy): domain Eukaryota; kingdom Metazoa; phylum Echinodermata; class Ophiuroidea; order Amphilepidida; family Ophiodermatidae; genus Ophioderma; species Ophioderma brevispina. Next base: position 5,585 of record JAMKCH010019997.1, on the reverse strand, counting down.
AAGCACCCAAATGATAATATTCCGTGCAATTCAAAATGTCAGCGCCCAGCACGGACGACTTTTTTTGAATGCGTTTCACCCCTTGGTTCTATTAGAAAATTTTGTGTTTATGTTTTTTTTCGTATTTGGTATTTCCAGATTTTATTTTCTTGGAATGTTTTTTTAATTATTTTTGAATTTGGATTTTTATATTTTTTTCTGGATTATTATTTTTTTTAATTTAGAAATGTTCACATGTTCTCTCTCTCTACCTCTATCTCTCTCTCTCTCATATATATATTACACTATTATACTATATATATATAAATATTATATATATATATTATATATATATAAATAGTTTTTTTTTTTTTTTTTTTTTTTTTTTAATTTTTTAGTTTTTTGATATTTTTATATATAATATATAGAATATATATATATATTAGATATTATACCCATCGATATCCGAAAACCTATTAGAGATGCAATCACATGGGCTAAGCAGTACGCCAACATACCAGACTTAGAGCGTGGACACCATCAGCACGCACGTAAATCACTGCTTTTGACAGCAGCAAAAAAGGCGTGGGTAAAAAAGAACACAAACGATGCTTCGACGTGCCGATGTATGCGAGTTAGTTGGGCTTTTTCTATTACAAAAATTGATCGAAGAGAGTTAGAACTAACAAGCATTGGCTATACAGGATGACCGGGGGGGGGGGGGCCTGGGCGGTGACCAAAAATTGCCCGGGTCCCAAGGCCGACAGAATAAGGAAGCAAATCATTGCAGTTTTTAAGTCTGTCGGTCTACAATTAAAGTAGACAAACCTGAAGTCAGTTAACTTCTTGGACGTAAACCTAGACCTCCATACAGGAATCACATAAACCTTACAGGAAACCGAATAACCAACCGTCTACATAAATGTAAATTATAAAACCATAGCTCCATATCAAAAACATACCCACAGCCATGAGTAAAAGGCTTTCCGACCTATCATCAAACCAAGAAGTCTTTGACACAGGCAGCCGACACATACAATGAAGCCCTTAAATCAAGCGGCTACACCGAACAAAGTCAATACAACCCACCCAAACAAACAGAAAAAACACTAAACAAAACAAAAAAGGAAAAACCGGAAGAGAAAAAAATCCTTTGGTTCAATCCCACTATAGTAAGAAGTCTCGTCAAACATAGGGAGGACTTAAAAAATTGTTGAACAGCATTCCCACCAGGGAGCAAATTACATAAAATTATTCACAAAAAATGTGGTCAAAGTAAGCTACAGCTGCACGAGCACTATGGCAATATTGAATAAATCCCACAATTCACGATCATCAAAACGCAGCAAGCAGACATACACCCAAAAGCTGAATTGCAGGAAACAGACCTTGGCCCCCTGGAGGAAAAATGCCTATCAGAGTCAATAGTTTATAAGGCGTTAGTCATCACAGAACATTGCAGTAGATCAATAATGTTGGCATAGCGGGGGAACTTCAAAGAAGATTTATAATCACCCAAATCCTTCAATCCACTCAAAGTCCACAAAGAAACTGAGCTTTCAAAATATGTATGGGGAACGTAAAACAGAAGAAGGCAAACTTCACACTAAAATGGGAATCCTGAGAAAGTCCAACACAACAAAAGGGCATCCATCCGGGCAGTGCAATCTTTGCCTAGATGAAAAAGTAGAAATTCTCCAACTCAAGGATTCAATCAATAAGAGAACTGAGCTATGTCCAAAATGTCGACCAGGCAACACGCTCACAAACCACCCAACCGTGCACAGAACAAGTAGCATTTTAATCCAAACAACATTGTAACGCACAAGCAGTTACCTGATGAACGCCAAAGGCGTGAAACTCTGAGTAGTACCTAGCAATGTATAATGTGTATTTATATACTCCTTTGGGTTAAGACCAACGTCGCCGGTGCAACATCATCCGTCTGAGGATCGGATACCAGATGATCGTAAGTGAAGGGTTTCCCGTGAAACTCTGATTAACGGTTGCCTTTCCAGAGGTCTATACGTGAAATTGTTTTCATTACGCTCTCCTTTAATGGGAATTTAGCACTTTTCCAAAGATTCACCTGTAAAAACACTGTTATTATATAATATATATATAATATCTCTATATCATAATATAGATATATAATATTAATATATCTAATATATATATATGCGGTTATATACACTTTACTTTCGATAGTTGATATCTTTATTCCGTTGTTTTTCCTTTTTTTATTTTTTTAAAATTGTTTTTCTAGATTTTTTCTAAATGCTGTTACTATAGTCCATAACGCCTGATTGCGTTTATTGTAACGAACGAAGAACGATTTGAAACCCGATCACATGGTAAGCTGCTGCCACAACTAACAAGAATTACCTGTTTCGTAATCTAGATGCCCACAACTGATGATAATTGTATTAATGAAATTAAGCTCATTATATTCATTAACTGTCTAAAAAGTATAAGCGCATGACCCTTATTTCTAGCACATGCTAATTTAGGACTTCATTGACGATTCGGTTTAGACGGTAGAATGGAGAGTGGATTAATAAATTTTCTTCCGCCCGTGCAGACATGCATGCTGCATCCATCCATCCTACCTCATCCATCCATCCATCATCCATCCATCCATCCATCCATCCATCCATCCATCCATCCATCTCACCCATCCATCCATCAATCCATCCATCCATCCCTCCTCATCCTCCTCCAATCATCCATCAATCGTCGTATTCCAAATGGTATTTCTTAGCGGCTTAGATTGAACAAGTTGTATTAGCTTAATTTTTATCTTTCATATTGAAACAGAATTTTGCGTATTTCCAAAGGTGGTTTTGTGCGATGGTTGTATTTTGTTTGTTACTTTCCAGAAAGTTTGAGAAATACTGGCAAGATAAAGGTAAAAGCTGTCAATATGGTTTAATCATTGTTTATAACAAATCGGAAGAGGAACGCGACGACTATACAATCCGCACTTTGCTGGTAACTCCATGTAAGTACTCACCTTCCATAGACTATTTCGTAGTCCAGCAATGTTTTTTTTTTCCAATGCCCTTCTGATATAATATTTCGAGCATCTGGAAAAATATAAGAGAGTGCACATGGTGTGCATCGAGGTTCAATATTGTAACTACTTAAATTCGTTCAAGTTCAATTTTGCTACCCAACGTTGGAGTCATATTGGGGCTAAATTATGCCATGAAACTGATAAGTTCTATATAGTAGGCTATTTATGTATGCATGATAAATGGGAATTTAATACCCGTTCTACAAGATTCGGTATATAATGAAACGTGTACCCCACTGATTAGTATCCTCATCCATCCGCACAATATACCATATTTTGCACTCTATCATTATATAATTATTTGATGTTTTCTTTACCTAGACATGCTGACAAATAGACAAAATGTACTGATAGTACAGTAAATATAAGGATAAAACGATCAGCACAATAACATCTTAAATGGATCTTTTGCCATTCTGTCCAGTGCAATTATTCATTTTATATATATGCTTCATCCATAGACTATGGTGAGTACATTAGGCTCATGTACTTGTCATCAATTTTAGGAACTACGCGAGTATATCTTAACTTATTCTGTCATGCTTATGTTGTAGTATTGTTAATTAAGTGTAATGTTTATTGTTATAATTTAGACTCATTAATGCAATGGTATTTATTCACTACTCATTTTAAAGATGAACAAAAATACAAATCGCTTTATTTCAACTGAGGTTAAACAATGTAGTCAAGGTAACCGTTAAACACCGTTTGAAATGAACTTTTTTCCTGCGGTGCTATACACATGAAATGGAATAGGAGCACGGAAGTCCTGTCGCAGTGAGAATGTCTCTTAGATTAGTGCTACTATTAGTAGGGTGCAAAATTAAGTCCATTCTAGAAGCTTGGGGAAGAAGGGTTTTGAAGTGTTTTCTTGTATTTTCAAGGGTGCGAACAAGATTTTGTGTGGGTCCAACCTCTTGGCAAATGTGGGGAACTCCGCTAGAGGGCTTTTTTCAAAATGGCCGCCAAAATTCAAGAAAATGGCATATCTACGAGTTAAGCTAAAAAACCTATTTAATAGTTAATATGAAATCAGTTTTGGGGTATTTCTTATGCTGATTATTGTGTAATGCTATTCCATATTAGAATTTTATGATAAGTACCCTAGGGCGCTTTTTTGTTTCAAAATTGCTGCCACAATTCGTGTTAATTAGCCTTTTTTGGACCGTTATCAATTAATTATTGAAAAACGCCCTCTAGCGAGAGTTCCCCACATTTCTCAGAGGTTGGACCAAAATAATTTTGTTCAGTATTCTTGTAAAAGTAAACAAATACCTTCAAGCATCTTCACTTTTGAGTTTATTCAATTGGATTTAATACTTGTATTTTTCAAATAATGCATTGATACCGGCCCCAAAAGTCTATTATTATTGAAATTTGGGTTTACCATTTTGAAACCCCTCTTATCATAGTTTTACAATTGCTAGAATAGCGAATCCAATAATTATCATAAGACACCTCAACATTGATTTCAGTTTGAAATCTTAGATGACTGTTTTTTATCTTTAATATGTTATTTTCTGGAATTTTGGGCATCCATTTTTGAAAAAGCGCCCTCTAGGGGCATTTATCATAAATCTAGTAATTTAAAAGATAGCTTACAAATAAATAGCTTAAGAAACAACCCAAAAATGATTTCATTTTGATTCTCACATAGCTGTTTAATATACTTTAATTATGCCGGTTTTTCTGAATTTTGGGCGCCATTTTTGAAACGCCCTTTTTCGAATTTCCCCCACTTTCTCAGGGTGGACCAAAACAATCTTGTCAGCATTTTTAAAAATATAAACAAATACTTTCAACATCTGCACTTTGATTAGCTTGGATGTGATAACATTAATTGATATCATTTTTACTCTTAGATCGGTTGTTTTTAACTTTAAAATATGTCACTTCAGGACATTTGGCGGCCATTTTGAATAGTTATCTGTATTTCCCAGACGTTGGACAAAATTCTGTTCTTATCCTGACAATATAAATACATCTTTTTAAATCTTCACTTTGATTTATATTTGAATTTAAATAATAATTGAAAACAGCCCCCAAAAGGCTATTATTGGAATGTTGGCAGCCATTTTGAAAAAGCTCCCTCTAGGGGTACTATCATAAATTCTGATATTTGGAATAGCATTTACACATAATTATCATTAGAAACACCCAAATTAATTTCATATTAAATCTTAGGAGTGTTTTTAGCTCTTTTAATATGCTATTTTCTTGCATTTTGGCGCATTTTTTTTGAAAAATCGCCCTCTAAAGGTACCTATCATAATCGTAATTATTTAAATATCATTATTAATAGAGACATTCAGAAATACCCCAAAATAAATTTCATTTGGATTCTGAGTAGCCGTTTCAGCTTAACACTTTAACTGCATAATGGGTTTGCACTCCCGTTAGTGCCTACGGGGGGTTCCTTAGGGACCCCCCTAATATAACCCCTTCCCAACAGGATTGTCTTTAGATAAATTCACCACCTGTTAGAAGCTCCAAAGACATCAAATAAAGAATAAAACTGAAGAAAGTTGTC
>JAMKCH010019996.1:0-22202 GCA_023653785.1 Ophioderma brevispina | reverse complement strand
TGTCACCGGTTTGTACAATCAAGGTGTATTGATGAAAATACTACCATTTTGGTCGCTTGCAAGAATTGCAGGAGGCCACCAACTCAATTCTCTTTGACCGCGTGCGGTCTGTGTTTTAAAGGTGAGATTCAGAGGAAAGTTTCTTTTTGAGAAGTAAAAGTCAATTGCATATTAAGTCATTAGATGCCACTTGGGACCGGGAACCTGCATATTGATAAGAGGCAGGGTCAATACCAGGTCAAAGGTCTATGAGGTCAAGTTATTAAAAGCACTAAAACATCAAATGGCCTCATTAGAGAAAAGTTCAAATTGCTAGAGAATTTTCATAGGTGCACTTGGGAACCTCAATGTGATGATGACGTCCAGGTTCACATTCCAAGGTCAAAGGTCATATGAGATCAAGTTATAAAATAGGAGTGAAGGAAAGGGTAGATCGCAAAAGCAGGGGGCTTGTGGTTCGAGAACCGCTTGTTTTGGGTGTAAAATTCAAATTGCAATAAAAAAAAATATAAAATAATTAACTATTTTCAAAAAGTAGAAAGTAGTTTCTTCGACACAATTCTCACTTTGTCATGAATTACAAGGCAATTTCTTAATGTAGTTAACCACACAGCTACCACCGAGTGACATGGATTACTACCCACTAGACGTACACTCGCCGGCAGGATTCCGTGTATTTTTGCCGCATAGACGTATAGTGTACACACAGCGGCTGTCAGCCCGTCGTGAAGTAGATACGTGGTTACAACCGGCTCTCAGCGCGCACGGTATTTCTCATGGCAATTTTGTTTGTTGATATGTTGGCATTATATTTGCATTTTTTATTCCAAGTGAGTGAATATGGGGTTTTTTGAGATGCCGATTTGAATTTCGTAATGATTTTCCTAAAAAAACGTTCAAAAACGCAAACGGAGCAAGGTATAGCGCCCCTAATTCATGACATTTTTCATCACTCTCAAAATGGCGTCGTGGTAACCGCGGGTAGCTATGTGGTAGCCGCGTTCTACTCCAGTACTGTCCATACCAACATCCACCTTCCTCCTACTAGTGGGCAACTACGGGTAGCCATTGGGGTAGGTAAGGCAGAGTAGCACATCACTGTATACCTAATAATTGTGTATTTATAAGCCCCCATACTTGCAGCTACCGCATCGCAATAAGCCCAGTGTTACTGTGCAGTAGCTGTCGCGGTAGACACGGTGTAGCTGCCGTATAGGCTACCACGTGAGTAGAATCCGGCCGTGTATTTTGGTACCATACTGTTCCTTCATCTTTCGGGTATTTTTCTATTCACTTTTTTTTTTTGTGATACAGTAAGTCTCTTTTTTCTTCAAGTAATTACAAGTTGACAATGCTATCCTGCATTACTTGGACGTGTGAGCAAGCCAATATGCTATCCTTGCCATACTTGGCTTTGCTCACACAATTCATTTGTCCAAAACCAAGGTAACAGACACATGGTTTGTTCGCCTTTGCCATAAGGCAGGAACTTTGTCCACTGTAGTCTGTTGCTGTCTGTTGTTGAGTGTTGTCGTTGCTGTGAAAAAGGGTTAACCTTTGCTGTAATATCCCATACTTTGATGGATTTAAACCATGGGTCATAGGTGAAACATGGCATCCCTTTGTTGATGAGGTAAAAGGTCACATCGCCAAGGTCAAAGGTCATGTGAGGTCAAGTTGTAAATAGGCTGAAAATGTAAAATTGCCTCATTTGAAAAGTTGAAGTTCAATTGGATTTTTACCAAACTGGGTTATGGAGTTTACATGCAAACCCTCTTTTGTTTATGGAGTCCAACGGCCCCATCAGGTCAAAAGGTCATGTTGGCCTATCATGCACTAAACTGCGACACCAGGTGATACAAGAGGTCCGAGGACCGATGTATTTTTGTACCTAGTTCCCAATGCACAGGGTGACAAATGCAAAATTTCCTGGGAATATTAATCAAATTTCCCTCAAGATTTCAAAATTTCCTTCCTTATAGATTCTTAGTTAAAGGACAACTTTCCCAAATTCCCACTTTTTCAGGCATGCCGAATGACTTCTCGCCTGAAAATGGAAGAGCCACAGAATGTCAAGTTTGCTTATGGATGCTTGTAAGGCAGATAGGGCAACTATAAAGGAATGGAAAGGCAACTGGGGTTCTGAGGGGTTTATTACCAAGAGGCACAGAAAGGCAAGCTTGAAAATGGAAGAGCCAAGAATGGCAAGTTTGCTATGGATGCCTGATAATGCAGATAGGGCAACTATAAAGGAATGGAAAGGCAACTGGGGTTCTGAGGGGTTTCTTACCATAAGGCACAGACAACACAAGCTATTGAAAATAGAAGAGGCACAGAATGGCAAGTTTGCTTATGGATGCCTGTAAATGCAATTTAGGGCAACTATAAGGAATGAATGACAAGTGGGGTTCTGAGGGGTTTCTTACCAAGAGGCACAGAAATGCAGCTTGAAAATAGAAGAACCACAGAATTGCAAGTTTGCTTATGGATGTCTGTAAAGGCAGATAGGGCAACTATGTCCCACTGAATTTACTAAGGAATGGAGGTAGCAAGGGTTTCTTTCTTACCAAGAGGCATAAAAAGATTTAATTTTGATAATTGGTGAGAGGCACTATAGGCAAAAATTATGACAGGATTTAATGCATGCCTCTGTGCCCTGTTAGGTATACCCATTGTGATGCAGGGCAGTATGCAGGATTGATTTGGGGGATGCATTGTTACTTAAAAAGTGGACCTAATCCCCTCTAAAATGGTTCTCTAAAATATTTGGACATTTTTATGGACAAAAAATTCACCAAGAAGTGGTCCTTTTGTAGAATTTGGGGGAAGGGGTGCGACCCCACCCCCACCCCCCCCGCATGCAGGCCTGCTTGCAAGATTAAAAGGCATGAAATAATGACACATAAGGGTGTCATCCCCACATGGACATTTATTGAAAATACCACTATCCAGTGGTGCACTATACACATTTGAATTTATGATATTCTATATTTTCAGTGTGTCCAGTTCTCAATTAGCCAAGTTTCATGTGGCTTTTTAAATTTATACTACGAGCAATGTGTCCATCACTGTCAAGAAAGTCTCAGTGCAAACATGTTTGCATCCACAGATGTGCGTGCCTGTAGGACAGGATTTCAATGATGCATGGATAGAAGGAACGAAAAGTTAAGCCTCTTCTGTTTGGATCACAATTACCAAGTTACCAGCACAGACTAACAACTACAAGTGAACAGGGGGGTAGGAATGCCAACCTAACAGCAAACGCAAATTCAAAACGGCATCACTTCGGTGTGTTGTTTCAACGACTTTAACGGTAGGAGGGCGCTCTTACGCATATCGACCGGTTACACACAGACTTGATAAAGACTAGGCATGGTCACGAATATTTACATTTTATCATGATTCTGTATTTGAGCCATGTGATAGTTTTTAATCACATGGCTTGAAAATAAAACCCGTGATATCATGATATAAAACAAATATTGACTGCCCAAATTGTGCAATAGTAAAAATATATCATGCGGTCAAATTTGGGACGTTCCATTTCACTCGGCTTCCCCTCGGGAAATAGCAATTTTTTAGAAAAGTCCAAATTTGAACTCTGATATATTTTTACATCACACTATTGGGCTTCAATATTTGTATACTAAATGACCGTTATTGGAAATTACACATATTTTTGCACGGGGGTTAATCCACCCTACCCGACGGTATTTTGAAGTCAATATGTTTTCCCTAAAATTATCATGATATACTAGATCTTTTGAACAAAGGTTAAAGAGATGATTTGGTAATGTCACTGGACGAGACGGCCATAGTAAATGCACGTAGCAATCCCCAAATGGACCGTTGGAAATCCCCAATGCCAAATCGAGCAGATCATCCTAACCCCCGGCCCCCCCTCCGAAGCTGAACTTTCTATGGTCCATCTTACTGGAACAGTGTACTCAGTGTTCCTAGTTACACAAGAGGTATATTGATGGGTGTACATCAGAGGGTTTTTTGAATCAATCCAGATGCATCGCAAGTGCCTATACCTTACGTACTAAACACATCAGTACTTAGGGATAAAAAGTGTTCCAAAAGTTTAAGAACCACGAGGCATTTCATAATCATGCAAAAAAGTCCTAGTACTAACGTTTGTGGGCTAAAATGAGTGTTAAAGTCAGTGTTTTTTGTGTAAGAATAGGTTTTTCATTTGATCACACGACCCCTATTGAGGTAAATTTCCAACAAGGGTCATTGTGGGATTACTCAAAACACCTCGGTGTTCATGTAGCTAGAAGCATTGCAATTACCGGCGTGTGGCAGCCGACCTTCAATACTTGATGGTTTGTAGATTGGAAACCTTTTCTTGCATTTGTTTGTATTGTCGCCGTCTCACTTTGTGCTATTTTTCTCCGCCAATCTTACGTACCTTGATTCCTACCTGTAGGCCTTAATGCAATACTTAAAGCTGAAAATTGGACAACTGTATGGTACTGGGTTTGTATGAGTAGAGGTTCATATTAGGCATGATGGCAGTATGGTGATACATAGTTAAAGCCACAATCAGTTAATTTTTTCAAAATTTAAAATGCCCATTTGTCTCCAAAATTGCTAATCTTAGGTCACCTCAAACACCCAGACACTAAAACATTTTAAGGAATGCGTCTTGAAGATGCCTTTTATAACTGTTGTATTAATAATAAAAGTTGGATCCCAACTTTTATTAGTAAACAAATCGTCATAAAAAATTGTTAATTGCTTGACAAATGGTGGATTGTAGGCCAACCACTTAGAGGGGTCTTACTACAACAATTTTCAATTGCAACAGTGCAAAATGGACTTTATGACAATTGTCATTCGGAAGAAATCACTATAGTGGCTTTAAAGAGTCACCACATCATGATCCCTTTAGGCTTAATAGGTAGGTGACCGTCATGGTTTAATTTTTCGTATGATATTTTCTCCTCACGTGGAAGGATATCACCAAAACATCTGATGACAATTTTTAGTTAAAATCAGTCCACCCATTTGGTAGTAATATTAGTAGAAAAGCAAATTGTGTACTAAATTGACCCATAGAGACAGTGTGTTTTAATTAATGTGGTCGACCACATTGTGAGATTTTTTATTCTATAACATAACAACCAAATTTTCCTAGGCCTACATTTCACAGGGTAATGAAAAAAATATGAACTTTCTCTTGATACCAAAATCTCAACTTGATGGAGTAAAGTGGGGGATGAGTTTGTTGATAGGGTTACCCACCTCATTGCTGGCATGTATTTTAAATGAAATATGTCAGGATTCTGATATTTGCGAAAAATTTGGTATGGATGAAGCTTAAGTAACGTCGATTACATATAAATTAAATAAGTTGAAATTGCCACATTTGTGAGTATTTTGCCCTTTTAACTTCCCGCCCAATAGCTTATCGAAAACGATTCCGACAAGTCCACTACAGGCAAATGGTGACGTCAAAGTGACGACCATCCATAATTTACGTCTTTTGTTGTGACCATCATATCGCCAGGTTGCACTTCAACTAATAATTAAACACAACGAAATGAAACAAAATATGTCATTTGAACTTGTTTCCTAATTTTATTAGTACTTTCATTAATCCATCAATATTACAGTGTCAGCAATAACAATTCGAGTCAACACGGATGTTTTGGTCATCACTTTGACGTCCGCGGAGAGCAAAAATTGGCGCTTTTGATAATGAAGCCGTGGCGAAAAATCCGCCCGTTTTCTTCGTATGTCAAAAAAGCAAATATTAAAATCCTCGATTTGTAATTTTACATCAATTGTATTATTTTTTCGGGAATTCGTGATGTATGGACATTATTGTATGATGTAGTCAAACTGAGCTTGACAAAAATCTTGAACATATTTCCTTTAAGGACCATTTCATCATCAAATCCTTTACCCTTTCACTAAAGAAGTTGAGACATTTTTTACTATGGTTAAGTATGTGCACCCAAGCTTAATGTGTAGAATTGAAATGCTTTGAAAGATTTTCTATCCATTAATTATGACCCTGTTCTACATCAATGTGGACTACTTGATACAAAATTTTGCACCTAACGTCACAGTTAACCATCCAAATGAAGTAAAATTGGATAATAAACTTCATTGAGGATATTTTTATGAGCTCTTTTTGCCTGAAGAGAAGTTTGGATACCATCATTTCGTGTGAAGAAAAGCATCCTTAAACTGACCTGATGCAGACAAAGTGTTACCTTACAAATGACTAAGTACCCTTTGCATCTACTAATTCTACATCTATCATGTGGTTATTCCATTAACAGAAAAATTTCTTATTTTTCAGTGGTTAAAAAAAGGTGTTCAAAAGTGCTAGGGGTGAAGCCACCAATTCAAACTGATTCTTTTTGGTCCGTAGGCCTCCCACCTGGCTATCATTTCCTTTAGGAGACAGGTCATTACCATCGTACTTCTGTCTCAAAATGGGAATGTGAAACGCATCACTTATGTTTTCCCAATTACTAATTGCCACAGTGGAACATGAACAAGTACTATATATGCCAAGATATATATTCCCAAAATAGTCCTAGCTTTTAGCAAGTAAGTATATTGTCTGTGACACCCTCTCTTTTAAAGTGCCAAAAGAAGTCGGCCAGACAATGAGTCCAATTATTTACATATTATCTCTAATCAAACAGATCACCTTCAGAAAGCACATAATTAGCTACCACAAAATTGCATGATCTTGCAATATTCCACATGCATGTATCCCTTAAAATGTTCAATTGACAGATCCTAAGAGATTATCCCATTGCGCACATTTCAATGAGGCCATGACAATCAATTTGAAAGTTGCGAACGAAAAATAGATTCTTGTTTCAACTGGAATTGAGTGGGCTGGGCCAGGTAGCCTGTTTAGAATTAGTGATTTGACATGTTTTATATGAAAGAGATCTTTCCCAAAGAAAAGAGAAGGGAGAAAAGAAATACTGTATGAGTTTGTCTCGCCTGCATCATAAACATCTTAGCAATTTGTATTCAGTTGTGTCATATGGAGCTGTAACATTTTAGTGGTGCACTCAATGCAATTAGTACATTTCAAATGGCAGTTCTCATCTGCTCATGGTGACACATTATATGGTGTAAACTGGATTGATAAAACGTCCTAAGTCATTGTTATACTTTTAGTATTTTGATGGTACGGTGCTAAACCTGGTTGCTGTAAAACAGGCAGTCCTTTAGGACCATGACTTGCCCATTCCACTACCTTTATCACTAACTTTATTGACCCCCTATTCTTGTGTTTTAGTTAGTTGTACTGAAAAATCTAAAATGTTAAATATATTCCATATTGTTAAGATAAAAATTTAACCCCAATTTGTAGATCTTTTGGAGGCTATTGTATTTGTATCTGTGCCATTTTCTTAAATTTCCTGGGTTACAAGTTGACAATTGGATATTTAGAGTTTATTTAAAGACACTGTCAGTGATTCACTTGAAATGAGGTAAATATTTGAAATTTCAGGAATAGCTTAAAGTGAAGGGATAAATCTGTAGAAATCCATAGTTATTTTTGGCAAACTAAATTTTTTTTAGAAGGGGGTGGGCCTATAATTGCATGATTTCGCAGAATCTGTGGACGATGCAAACTCAAACTGAAAAATTGACATAAAAGGAAGAAAAACATCAGTGTTCAAATATATAATCTCCATTTAATTGCGTGTTGTATTACGTGTCCGTACGGACATACTGACTAAATATCTGATTCTGTCTTATTAGGTTGCTTTCTTCCCTTAGCACTTGTAGGGTATGTTATAGGATAGCTATACTTAATCAGACATGCAAAAATATGATTTAGCAAATCACTGATAGTGCCTTAGATAGGACCAATTTGATCACAGAGTGTCTTCATTTCATTAGATACTTCACCTTTTAATACTCCTTATTTGCCAGGGACCACCACTCCAACCTCAAGGCTGTCAGGAGGAGTTATGGGATGGGGAGAATCTGTTCCCATTGATTTCATTCCTGATCGACCATTGACTATGTCATATTTGTGTAGAGAACCCTTTAACTGGGGGGGGGGGTGGGGCGAAGATGGGATAGATATGGCTGGTATGGTTGTGTGGGTCCAACCAGTGTATTGATTTTCAAAGAGAAGTAGCAGGGTGGTGGTTGAAAAGAGCCCTATTGTTACTGTCTTGAAAAAGTGTTCCTCAATGACAATCTACAACAAAACAAACTAAAAAAGTTGATCAAAAAACAAATAAAAAATTGGTTTTGTTTTTTTTTTTTTTTTTTTTTTTTTTTTTAATGTTCTTATTATTATGATGATGCCCTGTTTAAGTTAGTAGAACAACAGCAGGATTTTTTTTCTCAACGATCACATGATGGCACTTTTAATTTCCCTCAGACTTCTTAAAGCTTACATCCATCGTTAAGTCGTATTATTGAATGTGACTTGTGATTGCTGTCAGGGCAGTTTCTTATTTGTAGACCTATAAAAGGAGCAAGATGTTGGTTATCATCCACCATGGAAGTGGTAATTTTGAGAACATGACCCATAGATATACTGATCAGATTTGTTGAGCTGCGAAGCAAGCTCCGACAAATCACCCTGAATCGGTTAGTGTGTTCGTTCCGTTCTCCATGCCTTTGTTAAGGTACATTAAAATGATGTATCCATTGATGCTCTGTTTACAGCTGTCCCGGTAATTTTATTTCGAATGCGCACGGACACGCTATTTTTCGCTGATATCATTAATAAAAAACTATCGGGTTGGTGAACGTGTTTCGGACTCCCGAGGTCAAGAAGTTTTCAAGAGAGGTGATTCCAGTCCACGGTTGGTTGGAAAAGTAGAAAAGCATAATTGGCAAACGGCAGAAAAGTAGAATGGAGCATGCCATAAGCGGCAAGAAAAAGCGAAAAGTAAAATGGACGGAATATGCAGAAGTCAAATGGACATGGCAGAATCGGCAGAAAGCGAGAATGGGCAGAAATTCCAGTTCAATGGTTGGTGGCAAAAAGGTGCATAAAGCAGAATGGGCAGAATCGGCAGAAAAGTAAATGAGCATGCAGAATCGGCAAGAAAAGACAGAAAAGTAAAAGGACTGATATTGCGATAAGAGCAGAATGGACTCGGGCCTACTTGCAGAAGAAAGCAGAATGTGCAAATACGGCAAAATTGAAGAATACCCGGGTGCATATGCAAAATACGGTATGTGTGGAAACACTTTGGTTTGGGTTCAACAAGATATATCTTGGCAGTGTTTTAAATTTTTTTCCCTGTAATGACCCCTGATTGGTCACCAGGAAAAATGCAATTGCACAAACGAAAATCATCAAATCCGTTAAACATAGCAACGGTGTTCTAGATTTAGGACAGGTTTTGCCGAGACATCTCAAACAACGTAGTCGTATGTGTCTCTTGGCATCTACATGTTGCATAAAAAGTACCGAGAATGAAGTAAAGATTAAGTAAAATACAACAACAATTAAACAAAACAACAAAGCAAACAAAGTGCATTTTAAAAAATCAGGAAAAAATACAACATCAACAATAAAAAAAACAAATAAAAATATCAACAAAAATTTGCGGAAGAAAGAAAATTCTAAATGAAATCGCTGTATATCTGCTAGTGCTCCTCTGCCTATCCTAAAGGTCCGTTCATATTCCACTGGCACTTATTTTGCTACAGTACGTGCAGTAAATTTAAGACTCCGTTCATACTTTCACTGCAATGCAGTTGCATTGCCACTGCATGCAGTTGCCGGGTTGCTGCATTGCCTATAATATCGACCACCTTTCTTCGCGACAACTTGACGCAACACCACTGCAAGGAAGTTACACGATATTTAACTTTGTTGTAGTACTGCCTTGCAGTATATAATCAAGGCAATGCAACTCACTGCACTATATTGCAGTGGAAGCATGAACGGACCTTACTGCAAGTTCCATCACTTCCTCTGGCACTCCTAATCGAATCGATTTACTGCAGTTCAACCCGGGTCACTGCGGGTCATAAATTTAACTAAAGACACTACAGTGATTCCACAAAGAGTCAAAATATTGAAATTTGCAGTAATAGCTTAAAATAGCTTAAGTCTGTATAATTTTCTAAGTTATTTTACCAACTGACGATTGCCAGAAAAGGAGAAAACGGCAGTCTTCAAGATTTGACTCTCCATTAATTACGTGTGTTGTAGTAATGTCCGTTCGGACAGTTATTGACTAAAATCTCGGATTCTGTGCTATTAGGTTGCTTCTGGTCTTATCAATTTGCAGGGTTAATGTTAGGGTACCCGGTACTTGTTACAAGACGGAATAATCTGATTTTTGAAAGATGTTTTTTCGATTTCTGATTTAGCACAATCACTGATAGTGCCTTTAATATTTGTTGCAGTCGTGCATTGCGTTGCTGCACACTGCGAGTAATTACAGTAACGATTTTTGTAGGCTGTATTGCAGTACTGCAATACAATGCGTGAAAGTATAAACGGCCTTAACCCTGCCCTCATGGGCTAAATTTCCTTTTAACATGGGGGAATGGGGTTTCATTAAATGTATTAATGACATCATGGGTTATGTGCGCAAAACGTGCTAAAAATTACCATTTAGAACATAAAATCGTTAAATGTAATTGTAAGTAGAAACAAAGTGCCGAAAAACGTAAACTAATTAGGTAAAATATGAGATTATTTTGGTAAAAACGGGCGTTGACACTTGGGGGTGATCGTATTGAACCCCCTCTCATCAAATCTTGCCCATATGCTGCCCTTTCTGCCTGCCAAGTGTCAGCTTTTCGGCCATGTCTGTCCCCTTCTGCTTCGCTGCTCAATCTGTCATTCTGCCCATTTTGTTTTTTCTGTATCCATTCTGCCGATTTGCTCATTCCTGCCCATAAGCTTTCTTTCTGCCCATTCTGATTTCTGCTTTTTACACTAACCGAAAAATGGGCAAGATTCAACCAATTGCACGTGTCTTTTGGACCAACACTCAATGCTCCAGGAGCAGGTCTCCCGCAACTAACCTCAAATGGCAGCTTATTATTTTTTTATCTTTTTTGGACTGAAATAATAATAATAAAAAAAGTAAAAATAATGAAATTTTATATTTTTTGAAAAAAAATATGCTGCATGAAGTATTTGCTCATAATACCTAACCACAAGACCAGAGAGTATCGTGTGTCCAGATTTGCAATTCTAATCTTGACAAGGTTTTAATCGCTAATCGTCGCCAGGGCTAATCTGAATCCCCCACCGCAATGCCTCACTGGTCCGAAAAAGGGGCAAGAGCGCGCGCACGCGGCAGCTGGCCTTTCCAGCCCCTTTGTTACATACATGATACACGTAATTTGCTTGGCAAATGCTTAAACATCTTACTCTTTCAACTACTTGTAGGACCTTTTATCACCTAATATTGCAACATTTTGCTGTTTTTGGTTGTAATAATGATCGGAGATATCCTAAAACGAGTATACCCCCCTGCGGTCGGGGTTTAGAAGCGGCCCATGTGTTCGCCCTGCATGTCGTAAAGGCGACTAAAAGGGGCAACTCGTCTGTTATTTTGAACAGACGGGTGTTTTATTAAATTTAGGATTATATTATAAATGTGTGATGTATCGCTGTGATTGTCTTATTAGATGTTCTGGTTTGTATACTCGTTTAAGTACATGTAGCCTTAAAATCAATAACATGAAAAACACAATTTATCAATTACATTTGTACCTAGGTAAGACCACCTATTTATTTTTTTGTAATAAGCAAAAATATAAAAAAAATAAAAAAAGTAAAATTTTTATTAATTTAAAATCTAAACAGTTTGGGCATAATGCCGCAAGTGTATTGGAGCCATTTATAATGTACATGTATGAGACCTCTATTTGGTCTGGAAAGGGGATCTTGTGTTTGCATTTCTGATGTAATTGTCGATTATCTGTATTTGAAGTTGACGTTTTTGCTTGGTGAATCATGGATATTGATGACCTTTGTCATCTGTCTATGATGTGTATAGTTTAAATTTATCATTATTCTTGAACTTGTTTTTATGGATGCATTTTTCTAAGTTTATTTTGCATTGTTTTATACATGGATGGTGATGCTCTGGTTCATCACTGTATATGTTTATCCTTTGTAAGTGTTAATTGTAATGTGAGATTGAAATGAGTTTTAATTTGCGTTGTTTTTTTATATTTAATGTTAAATGACAAATGTAATGACACGATATAACACAATTGGTGTTGAGTTGTCGTTAAATTTTTAATACTCCAGCTCACTCACCCCTAAAACGAGTATATGGTATTTCTTTTATTGTTAGAGCTGTTAGAGAGGTTTTCACACTCTACATTACTCATTTGCCGCGAAGCTTAAAATTCTACTCTTTTAACTGGTTTTAGGATTTTTTATCATGTTAGGTGATGGCATCCGTGTGCTGTTCTTGTTTTAATGATCGGAGATATCCTCAAGAGATTATGGTTATTTTGTTAGTGTTTAACAACTTTTGACCAGCTACATATGGCGATTTGCGAAGTGTCTGCCTAAGGCTGTGAGCTTGCTGGGATTATTATGTGGGTCTTTTAGGAATGCCCTGTTATGTATATAAAAAGTAGCTAAAGTAATATTGCTACCATTATGTGACTTTAACGATTTTGTTTAACATATAAAAATTTGTATGATATTAGCAAAACTTAAGAACTTAGAAGAAATTTTGAAAGAAACGTAGCATGGATGTAGGAAACCATTCGATGGTATACTAAAAGTTTAGTGTTTCTGACCAGCCTGACACTGTCGCAAACTAGTTTAACTAAAAATGGTATATAAAGCGACAATTTTTCATATAATTTGTTAACAACTTGCACTCTCCACATTAATTATAATGAAACTAGCCGAATTATCATGTACTTTGAAATAAACTCCCCTAAAAATAGGCAAACAGAAACGAATCAGTTTTTCCTGGGTTAGTCTAGAGGGCCTTATAACTTATGGAATGGTAAGATTTCGTTTTATGTCGTAGCTTGTTGTGGTGGTGGTGTCGCTACTGCTATTGTATCAGCAGCACCTCAATATATGAATAGCTCGCCTGGAACGGTTGCCCACAACTTATGCTCCAGTCATTGAGTGGGGTGGTCAAATTCTCACACTTGCCAACCAAATTAACCATATTCAACCACGATTCAACTTTGAAGTCGGCCATAATGGATTGCGCCTACCGTGGTTTCACAGCTGAAATTAGCCGCTTTTTAATGCTCTTTCTGAAGCAACAAATGGAACTATTTATGAAGACTTGATGAGAACGAACCATCGTGATTCGAGAGTAGTTTCTTATGACAAGATTTGGTGGATTCATCACGCAGAATAGCTGTCTGTTTATGCAGCCATAAAAGCCTGATACCGTGTACAGATCGCCATGCTACAATGCAACCGTGAATTCGTAACTTCTGAGACCATGATTGATTACCTTTTAAGATATGGCAAAAACAGAGTTATCGCTTAGCGGTACATACAAATAGGCCCTACAACAGTATTGGCATTACGCACCGGCAGCTTCAACGCAGGAGAATTGGTTTGTAAATTCCTGTAATTTGTTTCATGTACAAAGTCAAACACTCGATCTCTTATCACTACATGAAAACTTAGTCTTATAAGCCTTGGTACGGCGTCGTAGGAATGTTACACGAATGCCGAGCACATGAAATAACATACCATTATAAGATCATTGCAGTGAAATGTAGGGTAAAGTGGGGTAGGTGGGACACTTAAGCCTAATTTGGTCCGAAACAAAGACATGTGTAGGTTTTTATGAAAAACCTTATTTTTATATCAACTGTAATGTCATGAGGCATTTGTTTAACGTGCTAATTAGAACTGTTCCCCATTACCCCATTTATATTCCCACATTGGGGTAATGGGACATTACTTTGGGTATTTCTGCAATTAGGGAGTACGGCTCACGAAAAGAAGATATATTCACGGCTGTTAATAATTGAAAGTGTTTCAGAATCTTTATATGACATAACAATAACAACTAATTGATATTATATTTTTGGCGCTCATAATTTTCACGTACTTCGAATAACTTGCCGAAACATGCCTATTTTATCATTTTTTGGTCTTAAAATTCATATTTTCAGAAAATCTGTAATTTTTATCATAGAAGGTTTGTATTATAATGACACAATGTTCTTGGAAATTTATATTTTTTCTCAAAAAATACCAAATAATAAAAAACGTCCCAGCTAATAGCCATGTCTCACTTACCCTAAGTGAATTTTATGTGGGGTAAGTGGGACGTCAGCAGAATTATTTAGCTCATTTGCATATTATTGGCCGAATTTTATAAGTTTTTTTGCAACTCCTTGATCTAAACAATTTATAGATTAAGTGTATAGACGTAAACTTTTCCTCTACTTTTCAGTACAAATATTTTCATTTTTAGTCATTAACACCCTTAATAGAATAATTAGCAATTTTGGCACTAATTGCGGTCAGGTTGACCTTTGTCCTTTTAAACACTTTCAAGATAGAATAAATCCATTCTTTGAGTTTTAATTAAAGCAGACCAGTTTACGTAGAGGCTGTTGGACACACTGTGTCATGTTGTGCCAAATTTTAATCTTGATGAGGAATATTTAGTTTGTGTCCCACTTACCCCATGTCCCACTTACCCCATTTTACCTACTATTTTTTATTGCTTTTCTTTCGTGCTCAGACCAATTTTGAACTAACCGCCCCCACCTCAATCATCACGGATATTCATTCATTCGCATCTTCCGAGACATTCTCGTTCTTGTTCTTCAGATTCATACTCAGTGTTTTCTTAAGAACGCTGTTCTTTTAGTATTCTCAAATGAGTAGCATACTTCAATATAATACAAGACTTACATACACAAATTTTTTTTTTATTTAGGTATGATCTCAGATAAAATGGTCATTCAGAAAAGTGACCATAAATCAAAACCCCTAAATCAATTTTGTCCCACTTGAATATGTAAGGATTGAACTTTCCTCCAATGCAGATTTTTACCATGGTCTATTCCGAAAAAAATCCCCCCCCCCCCCCGTAGAGGGCGCCAGAATTCCAGATTTTTTGTCACTTTAAAAGTCTGGAATTCCGAATTAATCGTCCTATACGAGGTGGGAAGTCCAGCCACGGTATAGAGGGTGACGGAATTCCAGCGTTTTTTATTTTCAGAGGTAATTCCAGCAAAAAATCAATATTTTTCAATGCCCCTATACCCCTAACCATAATCATCTGGGAATTCCATGTTTTTTTTTACATTGGGAGTTTAGGAATTCCTGGAATTTACGGAAGGTAGGGTCTAAAATTCCTGTAATTTACGGAGGTAGCACCTGGAATTCCATATAATTCATGGAAGGAGAGCCAGGAATTCCGCAGATTTTTGTTAACAAAATTTTTGCCCTCTATAGGGGGGGGCAATTTTTTTTCTGATAGCCAATTTGGGCCCCATTCCTGATTCTTTTGCCAAACTTTTGGTGATTTTGGTTGCCAAATGGCTGATTTTTACCAAACCTCTGATTTTTCCTCTGGCCATGGTGAAAGCTGGTCCAAACATTGCCTTACCCCTGATTTTGTCTGAATTGGATTATTGAAACTCTTTTGAATGGCATTGCGAAAAAACAACCACTAAATTGCCTTCAAGTTTTGCAAATTAAAAGTGTGCTTGTCACACACATTCCTCTCTACATGACTTCATTCTTGCCACTGTCTTCCCGATGCCCAGAGGATTAAATCAAGGTTCTTCTCATGGCCTTCAAAGCTTTCCATGTCAATTCTCCTCAGCATCTGTCTTCATAACTTCCAGCTTTAATACCAGTCCACTATGCTCTCCGTTCTAGCTTATCCATAAATTTCTTGTTCCTCATTCAAATAACAATCTGTGATCATGCCTTGTCTAGCGCGACCCTCGCCTTTGGAACAAGTTGCCCTCTGCCATTCGTGACTTGATATTCACTCGGTTTGTGCCATCTTTTTTAGTTCCTTAATTTTCCTTTCCTCTTCTAGCACCTTGCCTACTCTGTAAAAATCACTTTATAAATCTCATTATCGTTATTATTTTGTCCGAAATTGCAGTTCTTGTCCAGACATGTAGGTATCAAAGGTACACTTGAAGACTAATATGGATATGAGACTGTGTTGAGGCACTTGACCGTAATATGTCTCAATTTAGAAACCTGTAAAAGTTCAACCTTCAGTAGTAACCTGGATCTTAACTGGAAAATTACTGAAACAAATTGAGAAATATGCTCTATTTTCTCTTTTTGATGTTTTTCATTCATGCCAATCTAGGAGTGAATCGCTGTGATGCATTTATCTATTGATTTTGTCAATTTTGCTCTACGAGTCGCAGTATGTCAAGTTATATTGACTAGGTTAAACATAGTTAAATATATTGTGCAATTTTGCCTCCTCTAGTCAGTGCTTCAGTGCGATATTCACGCAGCCCGCGGTTGATTGAAAATACTGGTGTGACATGGTGTTTAAAAAGTCGGCACTTTCCACTTGAGAAATACCGGTCTGACCATTACTGACGTCACAGACTCATGGAAGAATGCCTATAAGCTTGCTTGATGTTAATATCTGTTTGAACTGATATTGCCAGACTTCATCAGTGTTTAACACAAAATTGTTTAAGTGTATACTGTGGCTGCTGCTGGGGTGGGGGGGGCATTTTTTTTTCTAATTAACCAATTGATAAAAGCGGCCATTTTTTTTCAAAAAAACTAAAAAATTACACTTTTGTATGTGAATATCCCTTTCAGTCAATTTTAAAAAGGCCCCAGGGGAGGTTTGGAAGAAGGGTGCTGAAGAAGGAGAAAGTGCAGACAAAATCTGTGAAAGCTCACACTTCTATGAATTTCAATGGATTCTGATTTTGTTAGTGCATTTTGGTATGGTGAGCAATGGAAATTGTGTCTTTTTGTGCCTTTACCAAACATGTATAATTTTATCCCCCTGGCTTGAAAAGCAGAAGGGAATTTTTTGAGAGCGCATGTTCCTGTATGCATGTATGGTCCAGTTTGGTTATATTTTGGTTAGGTTTGGTTTCGGTTATGTTTTCGTTTTTCAGTCGTTTTCGAAGTCAATTTGAACCAGACTTGGTAAGGTGCATAAGGGTTCCGTCATATGTGGATCATGTCAAAGGTCATGGACCAATGTTAAAGGTCATCTGAGCTCTTGGTTCCATACTGCCATCTTGCCAGGGGGATCACGTAAGTTTACTTGGCTGTATTTTTTTTAATTGTAGAAAATGTAAACTTAAGCTTCCAACTTCCTAAAACATTAAAGTAAAATCTCCTACAAATTGTCTTTCAAAAAAGGTTCATTTTAATGGAGGTTAACTAAGCTAACAAGCCCCCCCATACTAAACTGGACAATACCTTACGATTAAATTTGTCGTGCTCAGTTCCACCTTAGAGTATACCAGTTTTCGGACAAGTATTGAGTTTCCCCCTCCCCCACTGTTTCAAATAATCGGTAAATGGAACAAATAATACCCTCTGTGGAATCAAATAACGGTCCATTAATAGCTCATAGATTTGTTTATCACCCTAACTTCTTTCCGGATATTTCTGTAAATTCTAAAACTGAATGCGAACACATTTGTAAGCTGTTTGAACATTCTAGTAAACAGAGTCTATTGAATGTATTCGGTGCTGAAGCAACGATTTTACGATTTGTAAACTCCTTGAAAATCCATTGCTCCAATAGAGAAATGGAATGATGTTTGTGGGGGGGGGGGGATACCATTTGTAAATGAGTTTTCAATTGCATTTTTGTTTGTTATAGGAAGTAGACTCAGACGAACGAAACTCATCAATCGGGAAAATAAACATGATTAAACATAATGTTTCCTTCAAGGCCTTTTTTGTGTTTCCAGTCATTTGTGTATGACTTTTGCTCAATCCGTGCAAGCATTGAATGTGTATCATAATTTCAATGATAACCTTTGCACCAGAGGATGTTTTGAATCAATCCCATGATGGCATGATGCAATGTCCTCTAACTGTTCTGTACTAAACACATGTCAGTACTTAGGGATAAAACGTGTTCCAAAATTTCAAGAACCAACAAGACATTTCCAGAATCATGCTAAGAAATACCTAAGTACTAACATTTTGTGGACTAAAATGAGCATAAAAGTCAGGGTTTTTATGTGTTAAGATTGTGATTTTTGTGGGATCACATGACCCTAGGTGAAATTTCCCAAAACTGGTGCACTCTGGGATTGACTCAATACACCCTCTACCTTTGCACCTACCATGTATCACATGCTTTATTTTGTTAACAAATTAAAGCACATGATACAGGGTAGGTGCGAAGGGCATAATGTAATTATGCCCAATGTGCACTTCAATTTGTATTCTTAGGGTTTCAGGTTGCATCTTATAAAGGCAGATGCAATTAAAAATGATTTGATTTATTATCAAATTTTGTCAGATTTGGGCCTAAGAGGTAACTAGAGTAACTCAGATTTCAATGTTATGATCACAGTTGCTTCCTCCTCCTCCTCCTCCTCCTCCTCCTCCTCCTCTTCCTCCCCTCTTCTAGCGGTTTTGTATGTGATGACTCCTTTGGAGGTTTAAAAAAAGTAAAGTATTGCTCTGAGATTTCAACAAAAAAAAAAAAAAAAAAAAATCAGTACTTAGGGATAAAAAGTGTTCCAAAAGCTTAAGAACCACAAGACATTTCAAGATCATGCTAACAAATCCCTAAGTACTAACATTTTGTGGGCTAAAATGAGCATAAAAGTCAGGGTTTTTATGTGTTAAGATTGTGATCACATGACCCTAGGTGAAATTTCCCAAAACTGGTGCACTCTGGGATTGACTCAATACACCCTCTACCTTTGCACCTACCATGTATCACATGCTTTATTTTGTTAACAAATTAAAGCACATGATACAGGGTAGGTGCGAAGGGCATAATGTAATTATGCCCAATGTGCACTTCCGGGGTGCACTTCAATTTGTATTCTTAGGGTTTCAGGTTGCATCTTATAAAGGCAGATGCAATTAAAAATGATTTGATTTATTATCAAATTTTGTCAGATTTGGGCCTAAGAGGTAACTAGAGTAACTCAGATTTCAATGTTATGATCACAGTTGGTAACTAGAGTAACTCAGATTTCAATGTTATGATCACAGTTGCTTCCTCTTCCTCCTCCTCCTCCTCCTCCTCCTCTTCCTCCCCTCTTCTAGCGGTTTTGTATGTGATGACTCCTTTGGAGGTTTAAAAAAAGTAAAGTATTGCTTTGAGATTTCAACATGTGCTTTTTGAAAAATTGTTTTAATTAGTCTCTGGCAAAATCCTGTTACAGGAGGTTCAAGGGGCATTTTGTGATCACCGCCTTGTCCGCCAACGCCTTACCTAAAAAATGTGAGATTTTTATATCATCTGATTTTTATTTCATCTGATCTGTTGGCCTAAATATCGTATGTGTGCCGATTGCAGATTCAATCTACTCTAGTAGAAATGTGTAATTTTGTATTTTCTGTCTGTAACAGACAACACAACACGGTGACCTATGAGGCAGCGTGATTCAAACATTCTCGCACAATATCAAAATGCACAGTCAGAATCAAATGACACTTTGGAAATAACCTTTTCTTGGGGGTATCTATCAAACCTTGAATAAAACTTAAGTTGATAAGATCATGAAATGGGACCTTAAATATGAGCTACTCAAAGCTACTTGAAAAACCATGGCAAGGTCAATGGCCACTATTGTTTCTAACTTCCATTCCACAAAATACAGGAAAGAATTGGATTCGCCACCAATTTGTGGAAAATATTCATGCTGCAAAATTAATTTACTGATGGTAATGTTTTCAGGTATAAGAGAGCTGGGTGGATTTCTAAATTTATGCTTTTTGTGAAAGCTCAAAGTTTCCCAACAAAATCTCCCGCTATATCTTTAAATCTCTAGTTGTGTGTCCTATTACAATTATGCTTTTGGACACTGCATTTTCCGTCATTAGGAGGCACAACCAGGGCAAGCCTGAAGTGAGTGACGCTTAGAGAATCACTTTGCGGACATTTTAATGGCCTGTTGACCACATTCTTGCCCAGTATATAGATGAATTTAAATGTTCGTGTTTTATCACCTGAGCTACGTGTTTTTTTTAGCGTACAATTCTGGCGTTTCAAATTTCAAATTGTTGTTTTGAACAAGAGTGACTTTTATAGAATAAAGCAGGTATGGGTATACTTGGGAATGGTGGCCATTTAGAGAGAGCATATTTTGCATTTGAATAATCGATTGACTGACTTATTTCAATCAGTTTCCAGGGGAAAAATATCCAATGCTCCGATTTTGTTAAAATTGGTGTGACAATATTGCTCTGGGACATCGAAGCAGAAAAATTAATCTTAATTTAGGTGACGCCTCTGTATACAATTTGAGCTCATTTTTTGATTGATCCTATGAAGTAGTTCCGTGTTACAGTGGCCCACTGTTGCAAAACATTGGATATAATAAGGAACCTTGATGAACAATATGAATCCGTTTAAAAAATCGGAGCAATGGTAAGTTTTACCCAGGATAACATTAAACTTAGTAGGGCTTACCTGTTTAACTTGAAGGTAATCAAACAAAGACAAAACTATACTTTTTTTAATGCTAATGAAACCGATTATTGGTGGGCATTTAAACAAAAATTTAACCTGATTTCAGTGGCGTAACGACCGGGGGGGGGGGGGGGGGGGGCAGGGAGGGGCAAGTTTCCCCCTCTGGCACGAAAAGGGGACGATAGGGCCAAAATGTGCATTTTTATCCCTCTTTTTTCGGGAAATTTCTACCAATTTCAGGCCAAATAGGAAAAATTCAGGCAATTTCAGATGTGCTACACGCGCATTTTGTCACATTCAGACTTAATTGGAGGAAATCACCAGGACGACTTATAATTTTGCCCCCTTCGGCGGGACGACTTGGAAATTTGCCCCCTTGGATCGACTGCTCGGTTACGCCACTGCTCGTGATTTAAATTTACCCTGTACTAATTTAACCCCTTATTTTTACAATGTTCCCCAAATTCCCAGAGGTTGGACACAATATTCTGATTCAGCACCTTCAAAACTATAGGAAAAACATCTTCCAACCTTCTCCAAACTACGAGAATAGGATTCTCATTATAACCCTACTAAAAGATTTGCAATTTACTTTTATAACAGCTTATACACCCTACTTATATTCAATCTTAGTGAAACTTGAAGGACCAATACTAGGGGTAGGGTGAGCACTGTGTGTCAGTCCATCAGTCCAATTGAGGTCAATGTCTGTCAGTGTTAAAAAAATTCAAAACATCGATAACAATATTCATGAATTCTTGAATCAAGAAAAATTTTTATCTGGAAATTTGAGAGGGTCATAATTATGCATCACAAAATTTACCACCTACTTGTTCAAATATTTCCTATGAATGTTATAAGGGTTAGGAAATTATCAAACAAAATGCACTAAACTTGACATAAAATGCAGCATTGCCACAACTATGAAAAGGGACCTTTTTTGATTTCTCTATTATGTTTACAGACGATTAGGTTTTTTTTTTATAACACAAACAATTTTTGGTCACTGATTTCAACCTACTCCAAGAAAAATCAGGGCGGCAATAAAGCCTTTTTCCACCCCGATGCATTAAAAGTGCTGTCTGGGAGGTTTATGTTTGTGGCGTACCTTTAGATTACCCTACCATTTTTGGGCGCCGCGAAAGCTCGAGCTGCTTGCGGCGCCGGGATGACAAGAGGAAAAGTGATGTATCTGGGAAACCCCGCCACATGTTCGCACACGACCGTTTTGAAAAAATAAAGAAAATAGCTTAAACTATGGTATATTGTACTTTATTTTTGTCAGAGGTATAAGGCGTAAACTTTTATGTGTGTATCAAGAAGAATATGGACGTATATCCTACTTTAGAAGGTGTTATTTTACCCGCATTACATTGTCATAAAAAAGATAAGTCTGTGGGCTGCGGTCATGTTGAAAATCTTGAAAATATTATAAGTATGCTCTTTGGAAATTTTAAGTAAGGGGTTGTAGGGAGGGGAGCGGGTCGTCAGCAAAGATTCACACTTTTAAAAGGTGGCTGCGGCGGCGCCGCGAGCTCGGGTTGCAGGCCAACTGGCAGCGGCGGATCGCGAAGCTTCACCTTTTTAAAAAATGCTGCGGCGGCGCGAGAAGCTTGGGCTGCAGCCACTGGCAGTGGCGGC
>JAMKCH010019995.1:0-33909 GCA_023653785.1 Ophioderma brevispina | reverse complement strand
ACGCTAATACGGTATTTATACACAACATCAATTCTTTAGAACATGTTTTGCTTGAAT
The DNA here is from genome assembly GCA_023653785.1 of Ophioderma brevispina. Taxonomy (NCBI): domain Eukaryota; kingdom Metazoa; phylum Echinodermata; class Ophiuroidea; order Amphilepidida; family Ophiodermatidae; genus Ophioderma; species Ophioderma brevispina. Next base: position 33,852 of record JAMKCH010019995.1, on the reverse strand, counting down.
TTATGCACATACCCAAAGGTACCAAAGACATTTTTTTCTTTTACACTTAGAAAATGTATACATATGTTTAAAAGGAACAAACCAGACACAAATGAAGTCTTTCTCCTCTCTGGCCCAATTAAAATGGAAGCCTAAAAATCTTGACAGTTTGGCTCTCACCTTCTCAAGCCGATAACGCTTTTTTTATAAAAACAAACAAATCAACCTTTTTCGTCCACCCCACAACGAAAGGATTTTCGTTAATGGACTGTTGTTACCTATAGAATTTTTCGGCCCTTAACAGTAATAATAAGCTACAGAACCAGTATGAATGGTTTACTGCACATTTAACAATTCCTTAAGGACGTGTAGTTGTTCTTTTCTTGCTTTCGTTGTGTAACCTACCCATTGGAAGAAACCACTCCGGATTGGTTTTATTCAAACTACCTGATTTACCCACAAGAAACGGAAAATGTTTTTATACTATTTTTATTTCAGTGAAGACAAACGTAAAATCAAAACAATCTTGACCCAAATTAGGGCGCTCTATATTAGCGGTATTGTTAGTTTAATATCTTATATTTACCAGTATGTGATGGCTCTAACTTTCTTCTGGTATTAAAATATCACCTTTATTCACATATAAACCCGACTTTCGCTCCACCGCCATGATGCAATAATTAGTGCATTTTGAACATCATAATATTGGCATGCTGGGATCTTTTTTTTTATTTTAATCATATTAAAAAAACAACCCTCACTTCGAGCGATATCAATAGCACTCTCCACAAGTCCACTAAAATCAGAACAGTATGAATCGCATTTATTATTCTTTATTTAACGACATCTCTTCTTTTTCTTTATAATTTAATAAAATAACAAAATAACTGAATTAATGTTAACATGTTTGAGGGGGCTATTTAAAGGCGGCACATTCAAATCCTAACTACAAAACGTGCTTATAATTACGACACCTGGTTTTGCCAGGCTGTAGGGACGGCTGCACGCTGCTGGGTTGTCTACGTCACAATAGGCTTCTCTCTATTGACACGTACGCCTTATGAGTGATAATGGGTTAAATGCTGCGGCCCACACGTGCTATTAGGAAAGAACACAGGCTGCAGCATTGTGACATGTAGTATAATCCTTGAAAACGAATTTCAAAAACCAAATACAAGCCTTTATATTTTGTAATGTAACTTCAATTGATTTGTTTTATTGAAGTCAACTGTGAACTCTGGCTGTGGCAGGTGTGTATTAGTTTCATAGAATCTTGCATCCAAATTTCCACGTGATTATGATTTGTGACGAGAAATCATAACAAAATTTTGGTCAGTTTGTTTAAAAAATAAAATTTGGCATAATTTATTCAAAAATACGCACCTGAAAGCAACATAAATAATCACAACAAGTGTGTGTTTAGATACGTCAATCACTTGCCTTCAAAAATCAAAAAAAAATACAACGATACAATTTTTTTATTTTGTTACAAAAAAACAACAAACCACCCGTAAACGAAACAAGTGTGCAAAACCAAACAATCATGCAAATTTTATGTTAATTAGGTCATAACTCCGAACTACGATGCAATCCTTGTAAAAAACTTTTCCAGACATCTATATATTAACAAATAATTTCGCCAGAAAAATCCTATATGTACTTCAAAATGCGGGTTTTTTGCTAACGGAGCGACTTTCGGCTTAGATCTGCTCCCCTATTGTTGTTAGAGCAGTTAATAACATCACTGTTGTGACATGTGTATCACACTGTTGTGATTTGGAAATACCATTTGAATGATAAATAAATGATTGATTACTATACCATGCCTACTATGACTACTTGATTGACTTTAACCCTGAATCTCTGCGTGCATTTCACATCCATGCGGAAAGTGCACATGTCCCGCGTGATGCGGGGAAAGTGCAAATATCCGTGTGCATGCGGAAATCACCGGACATTCCGCATATCCGCATATACGCGGAAGTCGGAAGTGCAAATATCCGCGTGCACCTGGGCCGCAACCATGCGGAATCAAAATGTCCGCTTGGCACTTCCGCAATGAGCCCGCGGGCATTTGCACTTCCGCATCCATGCGGATATTTGCAGTTCCGCATAGCGGAAGTGCAAGCGGAATCTTTGGCACTTCCGCATCTTCGCTGATATTTACAGTTCCGTATGCGGAAGTGCACGCGGAAATTTGTACTTCCGCAAATGCGGAAGTGTAAATGTCCGCGTGCACTTCCGCATGCGGGACGGCCCCGGACATTTGCAGTATCGCATGCGGAAGTGCAAAAGAAAAGATCCAAAAAAATAGTTCAGGGAGAGCTAAAAATTGGAAAAATCTACCCAAATCATTTTAACTCCTTATACCAATTTCGGTTTCAGATTCTCAAAGCCAAATACCATCACATTAAAAGGACACATCAGTGATTTGAGAAATCAGCAAATCGAAAAAGCACTAAAATCAGATTTTTGCATGTACGTAACAAGTACAGGTAATCATAATATACCCTGCAAATTTAAGACCAGAAGCAACCAATAAATACAGAATCAGAGATTTAGTCATTACTTTCCGAACGGACACTTACTAAACAGCTAATTGAATGGAGAATTTTATCTTGGAACACTGCCGGTTCCTTCCTTTTCTGGTAATTTTACAGCGTAAAAGGAACTTATGGAATTTACAGACGATCCTTCACTTGAAGCTATTCTGCCAAATTTTCAAATATTTTTCAAAATCACTATAGTGTCTAAATCAAGTTATAATATTCACATGTGTATGAGAAATTTTTTTTTTTTGTAGTCTTGAGTAACTTAATCATAATGAAATGATGATATCTTATTTTAATATGCGCCGATTTGTATATTGTATATGTATGTTCATAATTTATTTAATTTTTTACTTTTTCTGAAAATGATGAAATGAAAATAAATGGTTAGGAAACATTTTGTGTATAATTGTATTTTAAAGATTGTAATTAAGTTGCAATATTTGTGTATGTAATAATGTAATTTAAGACATTCTAAATTGTAATGTTTTTATGTTGCTGGGCCATATGGAAGAAAAGAGGAATACTTAAAGTTTTCATCTTGGAATAGGAACCAGGGTAAAGAATAAAACAAACAAACAAACATGTGTATTGTCTGTAATGGTATTAAATCTCATTGTTTGACTAAAACTTTTTGCAAGTGTAAAAAGGTACATTTTTCTTCGCGGATTGTTCAATTTCAAGAGTCAAATGATGTACATGCTCTAATTAAGACCCCAGTATCACTGATCAGACATGTAGATTCCAATTATCAAAAGCTTAGGTCTACTAAATTTGTATTAGACAATTGGTTTGCATCTGTTCCAGTCCAGATTGCCCCAGAACAAAACAATTAAAGACACTATCAGTGATTTGACAAAATTATTTGAAATTTGCAGAATAGCTTCAAAGTGAAGGATAGTCTGTAGAATTCTCATAACGTACCTTTTCCAGCTGTAAATGAAAAAAGAAGAAAACGGCAGTGTTTCCAAAGGATACGATAACTCCATTCAATTACGTGTGTAGTAAGTGTCCGTTCGGACAGTTAATGACCCAAATCTCCAATTCTGTCCTTAGTAGGTTGCTTTGGTCTTATCATTTGCAGGGGTATGTTAGGATACCTGTACTTGTGTGTGGTAATGCAAAATCTGATTTTTGATGATTTTTTGCGATGGGCGATTTAGCAATCACTGATCGTGACATACGAACCTGTGGAAGAACAATTGTGGCAAAGTTAGTATTATAGTTATTGTAGTATTTTAAATTTTCAATCCTCTTTCAAAAAGTTGTAACAATAATAAAACATGTAAATTCAAAACAAGTCTAAATTATAAATCAAACATGTTATGATTGTAAAAAAAAAGACTTGCTGTCATTCAAACAACTTCAATAGACCCTATCATGCTGCAGCCATTGTCAACTTGCAAAGCAACTCGGTTTAATCCATCTACAACTTGCTAATTGAACTGCGCTGCATGTGTCAGTGCGCCACATGATGGACAGGCATTACGAGGGCACGTCCTTGGTATCAAAAGTTGATTTAGCTGCGTGCATGAATATGGTCCTACACTTGCCTGAACAAAAAAATCAAATTTCGTTTCCGGTAATCACACTTTGGCTGTACCATTTTTGCATGATCATGTAGTTGAATAATAGTGTGTGAGTAAAAACAATAAAACCTTTTCACTAAATACTTATTTGTTTTCCTTTCTTCCATTATTATTTTTTACACCAGGATGTTACTGGAACAACTCTTTTTTGTTTGGCCTTGTCAATATTATACTCCACCAAAATTGTTGAGATGCTCATTTTATACATGTATACATTACGAATGATCCCACTAGTGCATTCTTTTTGTGCTCAAAAAAGCCATCAGACACCCCTTTGCCATTAAAAATTGTCGGTGCGCCATGCCTAGTAGCGGTCCCACGCTGACGCTAGCATCGGTACGCCCATCACTACCGCCACTGGCATCCATGATCCTTTGCTCATTTTTGTACCTTCCACTTGTGGGGAAGGGCTTGGATGAGGGTTACTAGTTGCATCCTTCGTAAGATCTACATGTATAAAATAGAACAATCTCACAATTTTTGGTAAGTATAATTCTTTTTATTCCATTTTATACATTACGAATGATACAACTAGTGCATGACTGCCACCTGGTCACTAGGTGGAGGCAGTGGAGCGTTAGTCTCGTTGCTACGGGGTTTCACGCCATGTGACTTCCCTATGGAAGCTGAAAAATATTTTGCCCCAATTTACTCCATATACATTATCATAGATAGCATTTAGCACCTCTATGTCGAAGCATATACAATTGTTATATTAAATATATACCAACACCACCACCGGGGCATTCCTCACCCATGGCATAATTTAACTGATGCGTAGCATCCTCCTCTACCTCTACTCTGGCTGCTTAATTGCTGACAGGATGGTTTTGGTCACAATTTTTTAAAACTAGTAAAAGGCCGTCTTTCTACAAACTTCCTGGAACGATGTCTGCATCCTCCATCCTGCTGCTACCATAATGCCAGGAATGTTAACTCCTAAGATGGAAAAACCAAACCCTAATTTTGGCCTAACTTCAAATGTCATAAGCAAGCGGGTTAATGGCGATTTACTACTGTACAGTGACGAGGCTTTCACTTTAACAGCGTCAGAGATGATCGAGGAAAGTGACCCACGTGATAATGGTTTGCTTGTTGCTGCGGGTTTTTAAGGTAACGTGAGGAAAAGTTGGTCAGAAATTGAGGATCCTTAGATTTAGAAGGTAGAGAGAAGGTAAAAATCTCGTCGAAGTGCTCCCACTGGACCCCGATGTTTATTCTCAGGATCACCAGTAACGCTAGGAAACTCTGTAAGAACTGTCGGCCGAGTATCAAATCGAGTACTGTGTTTTTTGGCTAGCATAAATCCAGAAAACACGTTACCACTGCCGAAGAAAGAGCCGATCCGCGAACCGCCCGCATCGAATTCGAGTAGTCCGTTCAGAACCAGCCCTCGCCAGCCCGCGTTGGCGTAGTTGTTTTCAGAGGTGAGCAGTTGATCAACTTAAATCGGTACGTGCATAAAGCCGGCGGCGACAGCACGATCCCAAAAAGTTGAAACTGCCGACAAAACACTTCCAGGCGGTTGTTAAGTATATGAAACATAGACAAACTAAGATAGCGATTTGGGTCTGTTCTCAAACTAAATAGGCCCTCATTCATTTAAATTTTTCCCCAGAGGGTGAAACATCGATGATTCGAGCCAGAAGGAGATGTACACGCTAGATCCGAGTCCGATTCAGTCACGTCGGCCAACGAAGCTGTATGGGGATCAACTTAGAATTTTTCACCAGACGTAGAAGCGTTGAATGAATGAAGTCTACGGATAGTAGATAATGGAGGTTGACTTCCTCTAGCATATGGCGCCAGGGAGGCAGCTTCTACAGAAAAATCCTTGCAATTAGAAGGCGAGCTTGAGAGCTTCTTGAGAAAGGCTACACAGTCTCAAAATAGAGATTTTATCATAGAAGCATCACTCTATCGATTTTCTAGGTACCAGAAGTTTGCTTACAGGAACCCGTTTCGGAATGATCTCTAATTAAACTGAACAGCCTTAAAATCCAAACCTACGTGACAAAAAGGGGCTATAAGCAGCCTCCTGCATGACCTTGATTGCTAAAACTTTGCCAGAGATTAGCAATCAGATTGACCCAACTTATAATAAAGCAGTCTCTCACCCAGCTTTCTCCTTCGCCAGCCACATTTTTCATACTTTAAGTATATTGGGAGTTTAATAGTTATGATTGAAACAGTACCTATGGCCTGTGTATCAGAAAATAATCTGGTAAATAGACTGTTGCATGCCACTCACAGGAGTTCCAAGTAAGCTATCCTGTGGCGACTTTCCCCTGGAAAAACTGTCTACGAAATGTTCCGCCTTCAGGGTAATAAAAGGATTTCTGGCACCAAGTAGAGGTGGAGGCGTATAATCATAGTACACATGAGGAATACTCTTGTTCCTCCTTGGTGGTTAACGTAGGCAATACGTGGAATAATCTGATCTGAGTTTCACCGATTCCCGATACCGGCTCTTTGAATCGCCTTAAGTGCAACATAGCGTTTAGCAAACTTAGTTACATATAAGTGGAGCTTTCTTATAATATTCGACCCACACTCCTTAATTTGTGAGACCTCATGCATGCTTTCTACCTGTCTTCGAGAATCTGGCGTAAATTCGCTGGTTGGAAGTCTTGAAAATTACCTTCACATAAGGACTTCCTTAGAGTTGCTTAAAACATCGAAATACTTCCAAACTTAGTATTCAAGGATTGGTGATAAAGGTCCTGACAGTAGTCTAGTAGAAACTCCGAAGGTGTAACTGGAAAAAAAAGTTCGACCACAATCTGCAGAAGGATAGAACGTCTACCAAGCTTTCCATCAATCCTAAGCAGCCGAACCATTCGATGAAGCTGGAGAGAACTTCTCTTCATAATGAGCAGGACTGCAATCTAAAAATTCCGCAATTCTCTGCTTCCGTTGGAAAAGCTTTGAATTTCATCCAGATCTAAGATTGCTCCAAGAAACTCCAGTTTCAGACTCGGGAAGAGGTTAGAAATCTTTAAGTAGGTCATGGAACCCCAGTTCATTCACCATCTTAATAACCAATGGTAACTAACTATCAGACTAGACTTGTTTGGTGATACAATCAAGCAGTCGTCGAAATAGGCGAATATCTGGATACCCTCCTTCTCAGATGTTTAGCGCTGGCTTTCTGTAAGGTAAGGGGAGAAGTTTAGCAGTAGAAAGACCGATGTCAGAAACTCGAAACTGGTAAGACTTGTTGTCGAATTGGAAGCGATGCCATAGTTTAGGATTGTAAAAAACAGTAACAAGGATGTAAGAATCTTAAGTCTAACGTTGTGACGAACCAGCCCTAAAACAACTCTAGATCACAGCGAATGAGTTTTCACTTTGAAAAGTCTCGGACGAATAATTCTGTACAGGGAGTGTAAGTTGAAGATTGTTAAGATATCATGTTTCCTTCGGATCTAGAAGAGTAGAACCTTCCATAGATTATAATTGGAAAAATATTTCTTTTTCCTAAGGACTTCATCCTTTAGAATCATAGCCTTTGAAGCTCTTTTGGCATTAGGAGAGTAGAACAAAACTGACTTTCATCGTCGGACGAGTGGGAAACTCTGAAATGGTAACCTTCGGAGAAAGTCTGCAGAACATGATCTGAAGAGATCGGACCGCCTACCGCCGGGGAAAGAAGGATTTTAGACGCCCCCTGGGGTCATAGGTAGGTAGAAATCAGTTAAACCTTCCTCATAAGCCAATGCAGAGCCTCTAGGACTGGAGTGAAGGAATAACCTCTTTACTGTCTGGAGCCTCTATGTTGAATTTGCTGCCTTAATTAGTGTATAAACGACTTCGAAGAAAAGAACCTCTTGTTTCCTTGTTGGCAGGAATATAGTAAAAGGGGAAGCCCCCTCTGGTAGCCATATCAAACAGGTTTAAGTTGAAGAACTTCGACTCCCAAGTGGTTAATTTTCTTGACAGCTTGATCTACAGCTTGGCACGATCCTCTTCTTGAGGGCTTCAGGAATCACTGACCTCCAAAGGATCTTTTCTCACGAGAATTCAGAAACCTTTGGTTAGAAGGTTCAAAGCCTCAACAGCATTTATGTCTTCCGAGAGCAAACTTAGAAAAGGCTTTGCAGGAACTTCATGAAGATCTGTCATAGAAAACGAATATCTCTCAATGCTTCTAAGACAGCTCCACAGGAGGCTCAAACAAACTGCTCATAAGATGACTTTAGACAGTAAGGTACACTCGATGTACCCAAACCATCACGGGCAATCTGTCCAAAATGTCGAAGATTACCATCTTTACATTCACTCAATATGAATCTACTCCATCTACTCCAATTATATTAGAAGAACATCTTAAAACTCCAGCTGATTGGCATGGTCTCTGCTTGAATTTAACCCATGGGCTATTCCATATGATATAGAAGAACCATCTTCAACCCCAACTGATGGGCATGGACTCGGCTAACGTAAAGTTTTCTCATTAGACTTCATCTAATACCAGCAAAGAGTGGGAACCAAAGGAACCTTGATGAACTCGAAATCTTCCTCACATGTATCGAAGACTCGGAATTCATCTGAGAAGGGAAGTCTTTTTGATAATTTTCCAAAAATAGACTTCAGAATCATCATCAATAGGGACTAGATCAGAACAGGCTAAGAGGTTTCACCCAACGGGTGTCATGTAATGTTTAGCAGCTAGCAGAAAACAACTGTGGACTAAGTATCTTGAAGAATAGTCAATCACATTTCAAACCTTGATGAACCAAAACAGCCGAAAAGCCAGGAAGGAGGAAAAGGACTTTTTCCAAGAAGCGCCGACATCGGAATAAGGCGCAACACAAATCTGGGAAAAAAAATCTTTCACAGTTTGGTATCCTCTTATCAAATCAGAATCTTTAACCAACTTTCACCAGTGCGCTCTAAACTGGGAGTGCTTCGACTAGAATGTGCAATGACAGGAGTAGTAGCAATAGCCCATAGGTGAGTCGGTCTCAGAAATCTCCAGCTTGAACGCAATAGGAAGAGGAGTGTCCCTGAGGTAGGCTCTTAGTTGTGATGATCTTAAGAAATGAGTCATGAGAAGAATAAACCACTTCCGGATGGGTTACTTCTAAAGGATATCTTCATTGGGCGGCAGCAGACATAACTTTACCGCAAGCTAAAGATTTCTTAACACGACATTGAAGAAATCATCATCATTTACGTCTTGATTTCGAAAAATCATAAAATCATTCACTTGAACTCTTATAAAAGAGTTACTAAGAATGGGGCTATGGCATTGTTGCCAGAGGAACGTTCCAGTCGGAGTAAAAAAACGTCTAATAACATAATCGGATCTGGATCTTTAGTATAACGTATGAAAAAACAAGTCATCACTATGTCTTGATCCAGAAATAGCCCTCTGATCATAGAAACTGAATCCCCGACGTGAAGAAACTATCCGAAGGAGCCTCTAAAACATTCATAAAATATGGTAGGAGAATCTTGATTGTCTTTTCTTGCCACTCGAATGAAACTCTAGGCGGAGTGGAGAAAGAAGTCTTAAGCCAGAGCTATCTCTGTCGAGAACACCCAACTACTATCAAGGCATATCTCTCCGAGACTTGCATACTAAATACAACCTCGGGAAGGCGAGCGGCGTCTAGAAGAATAAGAACACGGAATCTTCACCTTTCTGGTCCGAGATGAGTTGAACGGGAGAGGGGAACTTTCTTGAAAGCACGACGAAGGGCTAGACGCTTGACGGACTGGTAGCAAGACGGAGAATGAACGGTTAAATATGGTAGACAACGGCACGATGGTTGACTAGATAAGAAGTGAAAAGGGTGGTTGTCGGAGGAAAGGTGATCGGGAAAGGTGAGACGAAGTTTAAATCCGGAGAACAATGGTGCCGGCCCGACGGTAAGCTCTACGGAAGAACGGTAGAAGCCCTTTCAACAGAATAACCTGAGTAAACCAGCCAGCGGGTGAGCGGTTAGGCAGAGGCGGACAGGCTGACTGTAAACAAACTTGACTCCTTCCAAAGAGGCGGAGTAAGAATATTCTTTTAATTAAACCATCGCAGCGACAGCTCAACTTTCCTCGGAAGCCCGTGGAGGAAAGCTCGACTGTGTGTTGAACGAATATCTAACTCCACTTCCACATATCGCGTAGAAAAGACTCTAACTTGTATAACTACTCATGACCCGTCATTAAATGAACAGTAACATCGGGGTTCTTGCAGTAATAGAACCGAGTTAAACAACGGGACGTGAAGCACGGTCGTCAAGTATAGAACAGACTATAGAATAATCATGACCACTCATTTAATTATTTTCTATAACATCATCCACACAATGCTAATCGAGCCACCACTGAAAAAAGCCTCGGGTATACGGGGTACAACACGGTTGGCGGGGTGGTATCCGTTGTCCAATTTCTCTATCAACATAAATAGATCTTAACAATGGCCGTATGGGCTCTATTGACTGCTACCAAGGTTGCCTAACTCAGACCTATAATTCATATGCACACCAGGTTGCCCGTTGATAAGCGCTCTATATATTACTCTACGGAGATATATGTGACCAGCTCCGATCTGCTCACGTATAGAGCAATTCATCATAGTAGGACCGAAGCGAAGTATCTCAAAATTGAATACATTGATTCGCCGCTGGATACTCAAAGGTACGATAGCCGTTGATGAAGCCGTCGGTCTTACCCGGTACCACCGGTACAATAAGCCATGGTTTGATACTTTAAATGTAGAGAGGCGGCATCGTCGGGCTACTCAACCGTGAATAATCTTTCAATTCACTATGAAGGGAAGGAGTGGATAGATTAGCCAGTCGAAAGTATTCACGTAATCCATCGGATTCACATCAATCATAGGCCCTTAATCTTCATAAGAAGATAGTGTGGCTGGGAGACTTGCCCTATAAATGTCTGTGCCTCTGCAAACACGGTAGTAGTATCGCCTGGAGACTGTAATCAAAGGTAGATCTTGATCGGTCTGGGATTGGTAGAAATTATTTGGGTAGATCATACGCCATGGTCGGGACCCGGAGGGAGATGCACTGAACGGAGATGGAGCTGTTAGGTAGACTTGGCATTAAACATAATATTGTCGTTCTCTCCATATACACATCTAATGAGGAAAAAAGGAGGGAGCTAGGGGAAAAGTGGAGGCCCTTCTTTTTCCTTCTCTTTTAGCCGCCTAACCTTTTTCCTTCTTTTCGCCCTTAGAGTTACTCAGTTTTTTAGTCTACAATCTTCGTCGCATCGCTCGCCTCAGTCTCATCTTGTTTCTCTTAAGCTTCTCCGCCCTCACTGTTCTTTTTTTAACTCGCACGTTGATATTCCTTCTCACATTCCTCTGCCCTCCTCCTCTCGATCTCTATCCCACTCTCCCTCTCTATTCACTTGTACGCCCTTCTCCGGTTCCCCCGTCCCCTGTTCGCCCTTTTATATTTTTCCATCTCCTTTCCCCCTTTCTTTCACTCTCTACTTCTTTCTTCCTTCCCACCACCCCCCTCCATTACATCCAAGCTGACCAAACTAGTGTATATAATCCCGGGTCCTTCTCTTGCACAATAACAGCACTTCACACAGTTCCTGAGGAGGTTCTTGTAATTGTCTTCGAAGGAACTCTAACACACAAAAATCTGCGGAGTGGCACGGTTGAAGACATCTTTCTGCAACATTCAAAAGTAAGAAAAGGCAGCGGATGTATATATTCTTCATAAACCTGTGCCAAGAACCTGGATATCCAAATGTAGAATTCGGATAAGGCCAGGAGACAAGGTGGACGAGACAAGACAGACGCGGGCACCCCCCCCCCCAAATCTTGAGAAGAATTAGAGATTCATCGGCACGAGCTGGAAATACACTGAGAAAAAACAGATGACATGGTTGCACCGCGAGGCTATAACAAGGGCGAAAGAAAAAATATAATAAATGCAAGGGAGCAGACACGACACAGGGACACACATTTCCCCAACATGCCCTGGCGGTCAAATTGTGGACTTACAAAGGGGGGAGCTAAACCTGGCCAAAGGAATAAGCCCACTTAATACCCGCAGAACGAGCGACGCGAAAAACGGCCTGAAGCTCGCGGGGCAACCATGTGAAGGGATAATACTTATATCAACATCTTCCGAATTCTGATCTTCCGAATTCTGAACTTCCGAATTCTGTTCCTCCAAATTCCAATCTTGAAAAATCTTCAAAAACATCATCAACACGTCATCCACCAAAGCTCCGATGAACAGTAGTTGTACAAAACATCCTCCAGATGCGATATATAAATATATGTCTCCAATAAATAGGCGATAATGGGGAAAAAATTATGTATAAATATCCCAATAAAAATTCAACATGGTGCCCCGAACTGAGACACAAAAAAGAGCAAAGGATCATGGATGCCAGTGGCAATAGTGATGGGCGTACCGATGCTAGCGTGGGACCGCTACTAGGCATGGGCGCACCGAAATTTTTAATGTGGCATAAGGGGTGTCTGATGGCTTTTTTGAGCACAAAAAATGCACTAGTTGGATCATTTCGTAATGTATAAAATGGATAAAATAGAACAACTTCAAACATGTTCATGACAATTCAAGACTAAAATAACTTCAATTAAAAATCAACTTCTGCAATGTCAAACATGTCCATACATTCATTTTCTTCGTTGTCATCATCACTGTCACTGTCCACTTCCATTTCCTCTATCTCATCATCCGTAATGTCCTCGCGAATCAAAGGTGGTTGTAAATTACACAAACCTGCACATACTGTAAGAATGTCGTCCACGTTCTTGACCCGGGTAGGGATGATATTACTCAAGAGTTTGAAGCATTTTAAACGTCTAATAGCACGCTCCACATGGATCCTAACATTGGCGATCCGTCTTGTCCTGGTAACTTCTTCTTCCGGTAGGCGTCTGTCCTTATGTCCTTTGGTGAAGGCAGGGATTGTTAAGGTAACTCCTTGCGGCAATGGTACAACCCCTATCTTCAAGGACTCGTCACCCGGCAATGAATGCTCCAAAGCCAGAATTTTGAGTATAAATACGTCGCTTGCACGACCACCAAAGAGTTTTGACACGTACATAACAAAGCCATTTGGGCTCACAGTACAAGGCTTTGTAGTTATTATGGCTTTTGAATGCGAGGAAAGTTTGTGCACGCTTTTTTTCGATTTTTGGCTCTTTGGACGAATATTTCCGTGCATCTATTATGCAAGTATCTCGTGGAAATTAGTGCATGAACTCTGTGGTCCTGAAACCGGATAAAGTGTCCCGCGAAGTCCAAAAATTAAATTTTCACGCACGTACTTTGCCATCAGTGGCACCATGTAGCAAAGATATCGCATGCTTGTAGTCCGTAAACCTTGAAACTTCACCAGATCTGTAAACCTCATAGCATTCTCAACCGCATCAATACCACAACAGCTGAGCATGGACTGCGTTACACTAATACGCTGCCAAGTGTAAATACTCAACAGCGATGCAACAATTCCCAAAATTCATTCTTTGCAGAGGCAAGTGTAACTTGACACTGTTGTCATCTAGAACTGGAACGGTAACACCTGGGGCTGGATCAGTCTGTGTTGACTTTGCCTGGTGCGTACAACTTTGGTCACACTTGGCAAATTGTGGTCTGCGATTTGGTTGCATCGTACCATTGAACTCTTGCATCTTTCATCTTGTGGTGGGTCCGTCTGTGTTTCGGATGTTGTGATGTTGAAGCTTCGGAACCGGTGGAGTAAGAATTTTCTCTTCTTCATTTTCGGCTTAGGTCCGCCCAGGAGACAATATTATCTGAAATAGAAAAATAATGAAAATACAATCAAAACTTGCAATCGAAATAAAATACTTCTTAGGCCTGGGGGGAGCTTGCCTCAGACATTTGGAAAAGTTTGAAAAAAAAAGACCTCAAAAATGGGTCAAGCACGTAAGGCATACGCAAATCTAGTTTCACATAGCCTATCTACATGTATAGGCATGTGCATGGGTTGCTGAGACAGCTTTTTTTTAATGGCATTTGCAGACTAACAGTTGATTCTGTAACCCTTTTTCATGCTTATTTCAAACTAGTTTTGAGTCCAGTTAAATAAATCCAGATTTAAACTCATCCTTTTAATTTCGCGAAATCAAGTCGACACGGCCCATCATTACTTCATTTTTCCTAGCATTCAACTTGAAAGCTGTGTTTAGATGTGGGTAAAGCAATATCTGCCATCAGAAACTAAAATGAGAATAATTAAAGGTGCCATGAGAGATTTCAAATAGACAGGTGTCCCTAAAAATAATTGTGAAAATTCTAATGTTTGCCCTGATGTAAAGCTTTCCATCAAAAATATCCCATCTGAAAGGATTAAGCTGAGAATTTCTTTGGTAAGAAATTGTGAAGTTTCTTATATTCGTATATGGACAAATACGAAATTCATCTAGTTTTTATTGAAAAATAAACAAGTTAAATCACCATTTTTTTCTCTCTCTAAAGCATTTTGTAGGCCAATCCATGGTAGAGACTATTGAGTGTCTAATCTATAAAATTACTATTTAACACAATATTTGGTTGCCTCAAATTCTCCTCGTTGCACCTTTAAAATAATACATTTTGATATTGTAAATCAAATACTTACCTGTGTGTGTATCCTACACGAAGAACAGGATAAGGATGGTCATCTGTGGGTCTACCATCTGGAAAGTGCACTGAACACACCTGCAATGCAACATTATAAGAAAAAAAAAACTATATAAATTTTTTTAAGCTCCTAAAGGCAGTCACCAATGGACAAGTCAATGCAATGTGATTACTAACATTTTGTAAAATAAACGTGGAAAAGAAAGGCTGCCGTTTTCGTGTTAGTATGTGGTACCCGGCACACGCTGCTCTGACGTGCACAGCGTAACTGTTTATACATTATCGATGAGACACGCGAACCTGCCAGAAACTGGTTGGTTTACACTTGTGGCTCCCTTCTGTATTTTGTACACGGGAGCTTTAGGTGTGTAATGTCCTGGACGATTGTGTCAAACATCTTCCTCAAGATTTAGGACAATTATCAGGAATTTACAATTGATTTACACTACATGCTATGATCGTGCAGGATGTAATACTTCCTGTGCATAACGCAATCCATTTCATCCGAAGCTTGGCAGTTTCTTTGTGGTTCCATGAGGGAAGCGATGGCATTTTGTAAGCTGCACATGCACATCGTTGTGTGTTTTGGGCGAGTGAATTTCACACGAGATGTTCTCAGTTCCGTAACTTTTTGTCACATTTATGACAAACCTAGGAACTTACAATCTTTCCTGAGCCGCCCATGGTTGTAAGCAAATTGACAACGACAGGAGAGTTTTATTTTTTAATGCGAAAACTTGTTGAAACAGCAAGGTTACGAAGGTAAGGTTACGAAGTATACGAATGTGTGTATCGATATACAGCGCGTTGCTCAGCTATGCCCCCCAGCAATGGTGGACAGTGAGAGCGCCGCACACGACGAAGGGGTGAATTATTGCCTGGTCGGATTCGTCTATAGAGGCCATGCTTGTGACGTCATCCCACATTAGTTAGCAATCGCCATCCTTATGCAATATAGGGATACCGTATTGTTCCTAATAAACGCCCCGGAGGCGGTGCATTTTTCAAAAGTGGGGGCGTTTATTACAGTCAAAATGGGAAGTCAAAAATCCCCGCAAAAATCACCTTACACAGTTTATAAAAGGGTGTTCAGTGCGCGCGCCTGAGGATTTCAACCCAGGGGTATTATAATCAACACGTGGGTCCAAGTTTTGATGTGCCGTGAAGCAGAAAGCATTGATGACAACAGCAATTATAATACGGATTACGACAGTCCCGGCCATTAACCCTAATCACATGATTTCGGTAAGCTTAACTCATTTTCTTGAATTGTCTAATCCAAAAAATCGTAGGGGGCCTTTATTAGAGCAGGGGCGTTTATTAGGAACAACACGGTATGGCATCATGTAAATGCAACATGGCCTCTACAAATTTGTATTCTATCCGAATTATGATTGTATTTTCTTTAATACACAAATATCACTTTGTGCAAGTTGCATGGTATAATATTTTAACATATCCTTAATGACATCCATTTTTATACTCCAGGGTACATGCTTATTACGGTTACACTCTATACACAATGAAAAAAAGTGTAACATCATTTTAGCTCCCCCACTCAATGTCTTAAATGAGAAAATGTGCAGAAATAAGTTTTTCTAGTTTTTTTTTAAAAGTTTGATGACATGAGTAGCAATAGCCTCATAACCAGGATCTCAGATTTTACTGGGAACTGGCTGGGGTGGCTGAAGGAAGCTACTATTTATAAACTGCTTGGGAGGAGAAGTTAGAAGTACAATCCCTTATGATTATAGGCCCAGTACTAGACCATAATATGATAACTGTATGTCAACATCCTATTGTCATCAAGGAAGTTTCAAGCCTTGCAATGCATTGATTATAACTGATAGTCAAGGTCAAATGAACAATTCACTGGCCATATCATTGATCTGTGACCACATAATGTATCCCAGAGATAAAATGATGTAATTTATCATTGGCGAGATCATTTTCTAACTTAAATGTTTCCTAACTAGTAGGAGTTACTACGATTTCCTGCATTACTCTCCCC
Organism: Ophioderma brevispina; assembly: GCA_023653785.1. NCBI lineage: Eukaryota > Metazoa > Echinodermata > Ophiuroidea > Amphilepidida > Ophiodermatidae > Ophioderma > Ophioderma brevispina. Next base: position 17,123 of record JAMKCH010019995.1, on the reverse strand, counting down.
TGTCATTTCTTGACTTCATTGCTTTACTTTGGTTACCACTAAAATGATGTGAATTATTTTTGTTTATCCACACGTAAAAGTATTCCTTGATAGTTATCCCTAAATTGAGGCAGCTGAGAGCACCTAAAATATACCACAATATACCATAGCTTCCATCTTCTAAAGGCACTCACCCATACACCACAAAATACCACAGCATTTTGAGATGTGTGCAAGAAGTCCATTTTTAGCGTATTGAGATATGAACATATCTCAAAATGCCACCCAGCCAGAAGCAAAATAACAGATTTTTTGGCAAAAATCAGTGATTTGGGTCAAAAACCACCAAATTGGGGCAAAAAAATATCATTTTGGTCCAAAATTGGGTAAAAATCTCAACATTTGGGGCAAAAAGAAATTGAAGTGGGGTTACAAAAATCTCAACAGCTTTGGGATGTTTTTACCCTCATCCCATTTAACTTTTGCAAAACAAAATTTCACTTTTTCACCAAAAATTAACTTTGCTTCCCCTGTTTCCCCCCGAAAAAGATGTCTGGTGCCGCCGTACGCTGGGGGTGTGGGACCGTTGCACTCCCTAAAGTTTACACAAGGGGAAAAAAGGTCCAATTTTTGCTATTTTTATGAAAAGGGTCCATAATTTAGAGACATTTTGACAGAAATTCCATTTGGTGGTGATGAGATGTTCAAAAAGGAAAAAAAGAAGACATTTAAGGGGTTAGGTCTACTTTTACGCCAAAAACGTCCCACTTTTTCAAAGTCCCAACTCCCCCAATAAATCCGGCGTACTACCCCTGGGCTTGTGGCGCACTGGTGTAAAGGGTTAATGCTCACACCTATTAGCAAATGTAACCCATGCTCCCTCATTTCTTGTGTTGTATTGCGGTACTGTTCTTTATTATTTCGCAAATGAAGGACTTGTCTATTTGGTACTGATCACATGTAGCTACGTGTGCATGGGGCAACCTACTTCTTCAACTAGCCCGTGAGGACGCCCCTAACATCTTTACATGATTAAGACAAAAAGTAAAATTCTTCAGGGCTTCCATATAGAAAGCAACGACATCAAGATGGACACGTCACAAGAAGTAGAAAAGGAGGGTGTGTCAAAGTGAGATATTTGTGAGGAACACGCCAAGAAATATGTTTATAAACATATACACAACACTAACATAACATACATAACATATTAGAGGGTGATATTTCCCACCATCATACATCTTATAACATATTACATACAATATGATATATAATATTTTGTATACATGAAATATAATGAAGGGGAAGAGTACTGGAAAGTAGGCCACTCAATGCCCTGTCAGTCCCAGACTCTGTTTCTATAATATTAGTTATTGAACTTAGTGACTTTTTATAATTAAATTTAAACGAATGAGTATTTTTTGAGTTTTTTAACATTTGATGGAATGTTATTCCATTGTTTACCCCAATGTAAGATATAGATTTACCACTAAATCCAAGTTTAATATTGGTATTTGAATCTGTTGCATGTCTTGTAGAAGAAGTGTGATTTTTTAGCATTTGTTACAACATGTTGTCAAATTTGGAGGGCAACTGGTTGGTGTTTTGCTGTATTTGGTAATGAATGTTCCAATCTTGTTTACACAAATCCCATTATTTTTAGTTGTTATATTTAACAAACAAAGGAATTAGATGCCTTCTGTAATCACTGTTGCTCACTGCTTTCAGTGCACCTTTGCAGTATGGGCAGTTTGTGTTCCATTTCATTGTTGCATGCACTGCCGCAGCAGTGATACCATATGTGATATTGAGAGAACAGTGTGTTATAGAGACTAAACTGCAGTTTTCAGGTAGAAAGTTGCTTTACTTTATATAAAATTCCAATACTGCTTGAACATTTCTTTCCTAACTCAGCATGTGATTTTTCCAGGTTAGATTTTGCCGATGGTGATTCCGAAAAATTTAAAATCATTACCTTTAGTTATTTTTGTATTATCGATGGAGATATTCAAGAGTTATTTAATTTTGTTTTATTGTGAGTGCAAAAAGCATATAGTTATTTTTTTTAGATTGAGTGAAAGTTTATTTGTCTTGAACCAGGTGTTTAGTTTAACTTTACCATTATTTCATTATTGTATTTAGTTTGTTAATATCATGAATGTGGATGTAAATGCACAAGTATCATCTGCATATAATATAAAAGACAATTCATGAGCAGATTTTGGAATATCATTTTACAGAAATAATAAAACCCAAGGGTCCTAAAATAGCCTTGTGGCAAACCAGTGCGATATGTTTAGTTGAAGATTTGTGACTAATTGTAATCACAAATGTCAATTCATTCTAAACTGAAATTAGAATCCTTTTATATTGATTTTACTGTCACATATAAAAGGGTCTACAGCAATGCATAAATCTTGCCACCCTGTGACAGCATAGTTATTTTTGTCACCGCCATGTAAGACCCAGATATAAAGTTTTTACCGTCAAGAAACAGGAGGCATTTTGAGAAAATTGGGTGTTTTTTGTTTGCTTTTATAATAGGCTCCCCATTTTGTTTTTGCAATAAATAGTCATATTTTGTGTTGATTGATTGCTATCCTGGAAGATCTTTGCGACGGTAACTTCTGAACAACCACATGCCTAACAAGTTCTTTGGATGTCTAAGGATCAATTTGTATTCAGAGTGGCCTGGCAAAATCAACGATCAGTGCATTTTTCCACGGGCTTGGGTTGTAATTAATTTAATAATGCCAAAGTTCTAAAGGATCAAGTGCTCAAGCGCAAATATCCCGTACAAAAGTATGATGATGTCAGTGTTACACAGTCAAGAATATAAATTTCATTCACTTATTGTAAGTGCAGTGGCGTACCATACCTTTGCAAATGGGGGTGGTCGAATTGGGTGCCAAGGCGTTTTTTGAGGGCAATTTGGGTCCTTCTCCATAGACACTGTAAAAAAGTCAGTTCATTTGGGGGCCTGAAGGGGGGGGCAAGGGTTCTGTTGGGGGGGGGGCAAGGTTCTGTTTGGGGGCCCCCCCGCTGGTACCGCCACTGTGTAAGTTGCTGTAAAATATGCCAAACAATACCCAGTTTCATCCAAATGGCATTCATCTCATAGGAATTTTCAAAATGCACAATCATTAACCTCTTAGAATTATGACTATTTAATAGCATACTTACGCAGGTTTCAGTAGGTATTCTTTCATTGCCCGTAGTGCAGTTATAGTGATGTTTTCTGTGTGCTTTTTGCTGTAGTCCACTTCTTTCTTCTTAATTTATATGGTTTTGCTGTAATAAGATGTACATTAGTTGTAGTGTGAGCAATCTTCCAAGTTAACATTAGGAATGCAATAAATGTTTGAAAACAAATTAGTCTGTTTATTACAGCATGTACATTACATCTAATTTATTACAGTTAAGGCCTATTTCACCTGTGTCATGGAGACTTCATGTTCTCTCTGTGGAGACGCAAATTCCTTTTCTTCACATACCACTAAATCCAAATATTTGATTCTTATTTTTTGTTAATTAAAGAATAAGGACACCAATAAAGAGGACAGCTGAGTGTTAATATTTTGCCCAGCTGAGACCAGTTAATTTTGACTCCTCTGGAAGACGCTATGTCAACTGTTGAACTGTCACCCCTGGGCCTGGGGGGGGGGTTCTCAACACAAACACAAATGACCATAGAGGGACGTGCCACAGACATCGGTCCCATTATCAGCCTTCTGGTATAACAATGACCCCTTTTTTCATGCCAATTTTGGTATAGCAATGGGTCTTTTTTTCAAAATTTTCTCAAAACATTAGTCAAATTTTCTCAATCTGAAACCAAAATTTTCTAAAAATTGTTGGAAAATTAGTCAAATTTCCTCAATCTTAAGCCAAAATTGTCCGAATTTGCTTAAAATGTCCAAAATTTGCTGTGAAAATGGCAAATTTGGGTTAAATTTGGCCCAAAATTTGCATCTCTGGTATAGCTATGGGTCCCCTTTTTGGCAAAAAAATGGTATAGCTATGGGTCCTACTTCCAGAGTCTCGGAGGCACGTCCCTACCCAAACCAAACTTGAGAACCCCCCGGGCCCCTGGGCTGTCATATACCCCTATATAAATAAAATCAAGATTAAAAGTCTGACTTAAGCTTGCATATCATACATGTAGACATTGGGAAGGCCATTTTGTTTCTAGCAGGGTACAAGGGAAAAGTGAATTTTTGAGTGGAATAAATCTTGAAAATAAGTGCAAAAGTCTGCAATTTTGTGAAAATGATGGCCTTTTTGGATTCTAGTTTTAGCTAGAATACTCTACCACTGATAATGATACCGTACCTGACATTTGTAAAGCGCCTTTTCCCAAGGATTCAAAGCGCTGTTGCCTATTATTATTACGCTGCCGTCAGGAAATCGTCACAATCATTTCGCTTCATCTAGGCCGGCAGCTGGCCAAACGCACATCCCTATCAGCACTTAGATTGTAATATTCCCCATTACAGCTCCCCAGATTTCGCTTGGGTAAACAAGGCAATTGAGATTAAAGGTGCTTGTTCCGATCACCTCTGGGACCCCCCTGATTTACCCGGAAGTAGTATAAATTTTGATATCAGATGAAAGGCTGTATTTTTCTCATTATCGTCCTGAAATTTCAGCTTCCAAATCCACTTCTTTGCAAAGATATAAACGAAAAACTGCCGTTTTAGTGGTTAACCATCAATATTAGCACAGTAGTGAATAGGGCCTTGCAACGTGCATTATCGCTTCTATTATCAAACCGCAAGTTCGTTTCCCACGATACTTGATGGTAAGTGTATGCAGGTGCAGGCTCTCATATCAAGTACAGAACACGATACACATAAATCGGAACACCCACCTTTAAGTATCTTGCCCAGGGACACAAACATGTTGACTACAGCGGGGCTCGAACTCATGATTTACAATGGTTTTATGATCATGAGTCCTGCACTTATCCGCTGCGCCACACGTGCTCTCACTGCCATGGGTCCTTTCTAGAATGCCAAATGTCACATGCTTGTAACTTTGGTTAGGCAGTAATTGTGGTGGGGTATTCTAAAGTGAAGTAGTTTTTCTGGGGAAAATTTGGGGAAATTTCTCCCCTGTCCTTGCTACCAATACTGCAGTTGATCAATAGCTATATAGTAATCAATGAATTTCTTGTCTAGTTTTCTGCCTGCAAGTGACTTAAAAATTACCAGGAATGCACTTTTCAGTTTAAGATTTTGTTCACGATACCTTCTGGTTCAGCTTCCTTGATTTTCGGAGCATCAGAAACCTTTGTACTCTTAGCAGTAATGACCTCAACCTTCCCTCCATCCTTGGAGGGTTTACCAAGCTTGATCACCAGAGGGGCTTCCTTGGGTATGCCTTCCTCATTACTTTCAGCTTCTGCAAGACTACTTGGATCAGTTTTTGAGTCGCTTTTGGTGCCTGATGGTGGATCTTGCTTAGAACACAAACTCCGGGCTCCAACTTGAACTGCTAAATAAAGGATAAAAGTGGTTGAAGCAATTCGGATTTTGATTTTAAGTGCTTTCCAGTTGCTTGAATCCTTAATTCCCTAGTTACAGTGAACGCTTAAATTTAAAATTTGGGATGAATTAGTAATTCTGCACCACTTAAAATTCGGCACCTTAACATGCGGTTTATTGCGTTAAAGGTTGCGGAATTCGTAGCCTGTGGCAGAATACTAAATTTTTTTTCCTTAAATTTTAAAAGCTCAAAACACTTGGTTCCACAGAATGTAAATCTGTGTGTCATTGAGATGGGCAATATACACAACACAAACAATTTTATTTTAACAATTTCTTAGCCAAAAAAAAAAAACTGTTAGTGTCTGTGATGTTCTTTTATATGAAAAAAAAAAATGTTTATAGCGGTGTAGTGTTGGTCAATATGAATTCACGTGGCCATGCTAAACAAGCGTTATGCATGGATCCTGACAAATGATGAAAGTGATCAAAAATAATGCAATTTCAGCCAGATGTGTTAACTAATAATGAAAATGATGTAATCTAGCAGAGAAAGCAAGGTGGTAAACAATACATGAATGGGTTTCATTCATTATAGGATTTTGGTATGACATCTGTTACGCCCTCGGGCTTATTCTGCGGCATAAAACAACGTTCACCCCCAAAATACTATGAAATGACCCTTAATTCATAACTCAGTTCACAGGTACAAAGGGGGACAAAAAGGTCAGACAAGCTGTTGGCAGAAGATACATATCGATGGAAAAAAATGATATTGGCTTTCAGTTAATTCAGTTTGATTCTTGCCTCTAGTCTTATAACAGAACAAAACTCAAAAGCTTTTTCATTTGATTTAGCCAGTTTAGGACTTGGTAACAGTTGCCGAAAGAAACATATTGAAAAACTTAACACTTACTTTGCTTGGTGTATTTCGCTTTATAAAAGGCTGGAAAAGACGAATGGTACTGTAGCTGACAGTGCTGGATTTTGTTACATTTATGGACGGAACCACTTTGAGAGCAATAACTTGCAGGTTTTTCTGACACAATCTTGGATGTTTATTGCACATAAACTTTTGAATAGTCCTACTGGTCTTGTAGGGTAGAAGTAGATATTGGCCTCATCTGTAAAGCATTACAACAATAGGAAACATGCTGATGTCCACAACCCTTGCTGCTTTGGTAGCTTACTTTTGGGTGTGTGCAAGTGTGGTCCCAGAAAGATATTTACCAGAAATCGTGTTCGAATCGCGTTTTTACTTGCCCGTACACAGTTTCTGGAGATCAAAATGGCAGACCTGTCCCGACATTCTAATTTTAATGGTCACTTACAACATCTATCCAATAAAATTGCGTTTGTATAATTGATAAAATACTTTCTTTCAAGATTAATTTCATCGGTTATTTCGGTCTGTAAGGCAGCCGATCATGTCTGGCAAACCAATCAAAACACGTACGACCCTCTAGCTAGGTGCTATTTTATTTCTTCTTAAAAGCTGTAAGGAGAGGAATTACGTACGAAAATTCTCCAGCATTATGCCAAAAAAGGATTAACTGCCTAATGAATCCATAATTGTACCTTTTTAAAGTAAACTTTTAAAAATCGCGATAAAATATTGATGGCCTACATCGTGTTTCACACGAATTGGCTAAATATGAAACCCTAGAGGGTTTGTACCAAAGATGGGACCTCCATGGGGAGCTGCGTGCGAAAGATCAGTGCACATTGCATTACGTTTGCAAGCAGAATTCGTTGTAGCAAGTAAAGTGTTGGACAGAGACTATTCTTGAAAATGCCTTGAATTGGGAACCAATTGTATCAAATACCGATGTATACCGTTAGAAGTAAGAAACGACCTCCCAACAAGGAGTGTCTAGTCAGACATGTCAGACATGTGTCGAGAGAGGAGTTGCAACCTCGGGCTGGCGTCTATGCGACCGGACCTCGCCGGTTCGGCTGGAGGTCTCGGTCTAGGCTACAGTCAATGTAGGCCTCGACATCATGAAGTCATGTGCAGCTTGCGCCGCGGCTAGCATGCATGCTACTACTACTGCTAGGCATGCAATGCTACTACTAATGCTAGCATGGACTCGTACCAGTACTAAGTAGGTACAACATAGAGTTTTTTTTTACAATCGTGGGATTAATAATTACTTGGACAGGCATGCACCACTTGAGGTTGACAGGAGATACGCCAACACGCGCGCATGCATGTTAGTTTGTACTAATGCCCATGATAACTACAGTCGCAAAGGAGCGTAGCGCACCTTTTTTATACATCACTTTCCGTCGAGTATTGGAAAAGCGAATGCCGATATCTAATCGATTTAAGGCGATAGCATACCCAAGCGACTTGACGCAAGCCAGTTGACTTGAATTCAACTCAATCGCTCGACGACTCAAAGCGACATTGACGCTGGAAGCGAGTGACAAAACGTCCAAGCGTTTTTTCACATTAGTTCTGTACATCTATTTTTTGATATTTAAAATCTGTTCACGACAAGGCTAGTATGGAACCAGGCATAATGCCCATTGATCTTTTATACTTGCATTCGTCGCAGCTGTGCGGGGTACTGGAACGGTGCTGTCGCCGTGTCGCACGACAAGTAATTTGTGCAAACAGCGCAAGCGTAGTTAACATGTGACCATAAAATTTGCCATGTCGCCGCGACCATGCTGCGACAATCTGCGACAAGCCGATAAATCGAGTAGTTTGTCGTGCTGCTCCCGGCTCCCTGCGACAGACAGTGTGAAGGTTGACTGAACTCTTTTTCTGCGACACCACCCGATGCCATAAAAAAACTGTACCAATGAAAATGCACGAAGATTACAGTAAGAAATAACAGGGTGATTGCAGGATATTTATGGGCGAATAATGTGTCAAGATGGTCGGAAAAAATAAAAATGGACGAGGCGCAGCCGAGCCATTATTAATTTTTTTTCGGACGAGGATAAATTATGCGCCCCTAAATAATACTGCAAACCTTTAGTTCTATTTCTTAATACCAAACAGTGTGATATAATATGAACATGCATTTCGAGAACCATTATTGCAGAATAATGGGCAGTAACTGACCAAGCAGATGCTGCATTTCAAATAAGGGCAGCAGAGGGGTAATAGCATATGTGTTTTTTAAACTCCTCCGCAGCGGTCGGGACATCGATAAAAATTAATCATTTTGGGATTTGGGGAGACTATTCAACGTAAAACAATGGCGCCATTATGGTTGAGCCGCTGCCGCAAAAAACCACGGAAAAAAGTATGAAATAACTCGCGAACGAACACCGACAGGTTGTCGTGGCGACAAAAAACAAGTAGCGCGACAAACAACACGACAACTTGTGGCTTTGCGACACACTGCGACAGCACGGACAAAAAAAGTATGAAGCACGAATAATAAGCAGGGGGGGGGTAAACAGCTACACGGAGCCTTGACGCGTTTGGCCTTTGCTTCGACCCAATTCAACAATTGCGCATCGTGATGAAAACACGGTGCGATGTTCCTCACGGCTCACGCAGTCCACGCATGCTTGTTTTTTGGTCAATTCTGTCCAACAAATTATTAATCAGACTGTAGACTCGTACTTGTAGTACTGGTACTAGCCTGACGAAAAGCCCCTGTTATTGTCGTTGTTGTTAGTGTGGCCGTTGCAAAAAAAAAGGCTTGCCGCTCATGAAATTGATGATGAAATGACATCACTACGCAATCATGTCAGACAGAATTGCTAGCGGTGACCCTAGCGGCAAAGCGGCAACCCTAGTTGTGCTTGCCCAACTCAATGTATTTCGTCAATTAATCGCGGGTTGTTCTCTGTATCTGATAGCCTTGATGCTGGTAAACTTTTTAAGTCAGATCCAAATTCGAAAGGCAGGGACAGTGGGATAGATCTCATTTGCAAGCCAATAAATCGATCTCCCTACTGAATATAAAATAAACACTTAAAAAAAAAAAAAAAAATCGCATTGAGTTGACTTGAATTCAACTCTGGAGCGGTGTTGCTCATGACATAGTTCCAAGCAATAACGCCGCTTGATATTGCTATAATACTAGCTCAATCCTGCCAGCGGCGTTTATCCCGGCAGGCATACATAAGCGTACAAGTGGCTTGCCGTGAGCGTGTCAAGCAGGCCAGGCAAAGAGGCATGACAATCACCTTTATAGTTAGGGACAATGATCAAGGCTATGTGAACCAAAGCTAGGCTAGTACTAGCATAGCCGATTCATCTTGCTGCTTCACGTGGTGGCGACTTTGTTTGGTCTTTATTCAATTCTCACTGCTCATTTTCATTTTTTTATATTGGCATGCCTGCGCCCTGTTCGAAGCAAGATTTGTTGCCTACATAAATTGCAGTGATTGGGAGTTGTGATTTGTTGTGAAATGGGCCGAGCAACTGGTTTATTGTGTCTGATCCCTAAAAGGCATAAACATTATATAAATAGTAGGCCTCCATGGAGGGTCTGGTTAAAAACTATGAGGCCTGAGGTGACATCAATAGGCCTATTTACTGAGGGGAACAGCACCTAGGAAAATAGTAGGCCTTGTGAGTAAACTCATGAGGGATCATATTTTTAAGCCAGAGACATCAAATAAAGGCAGTATAGATTTGTTTTATAAGCTAATTTCAATGTTTTGTCTTTCACATGCGAGGTCGCCTTCGACAACAGCGAGGTTTAGAATCTCAAGTACTGATTACATGTACGTCGTAAATAGAGTTTTTCTGCGTTAGGCGCATGTGCAATCTCACAAGCCAGCGTAATGTCGAACATCAAAATAGTTAGTGAATTAAAATCAGTGAGAAAGTTGTTAAAAAACCAATAAACAAGCTCAAATCATGGAATTAGTACAGGGGGAGTCAAAAAAAAACGACCCTGATTGTGTCCGCCAGTTTGAATTTGTTACGTAACATATCTGTGCAAAGATCATTCCCATCGGTTAGGTATAGGAACGAAGTACAGTCGTTGGAACAAGTAGGTCTGTTTGCGACTCTTCCCACTTATTTGTACGCACCTTTTGACCAAAAGGATGCCAAAGTGTGAGATTATGACAAAGGAAGCAGAAAAAGGAGGAGGAAGGGAGAGAAGAACAAAGAGGGGGCCAAAACCAATTAACGGGGGAAGAGGTGACTTTTCAGGGATTTTTAAAAGAGGCTAAGTGGTTTTTTTTTTTTTTTTTTTTTTTTTTTTTTTTTTGTTTTTTTTAATTGCCTTTAGTCACAACAGAAGCTTTTCCATAAGCGAGGGCCAGAGGTCGAAAAAGCAATATATGGGTCAGGGATGCGGGTTCTCGGAACGTGCAGACGGATGCCAGTGAGGACCGAAGGGAGTACGCAGACGGCTTGTGAATGGAAAGAAGAATTGAAAGGTAATGTAGGGGGGGTGGAGAATGTTAAGAGATTTGAAGGTGTGGACAAGGGTACAGAAGGATGCCGTTGACAACATGAAGCCACTGAAGCTCCTTCAAAAGAGGAGAGCAATGAGTGTGGTACTGTAAAAAGTGATCATTTTCGCCACGTGTAATTTTTACGTTTCTGTAATTTTTAACAGTTTTGTTTTTTTTTTTTTTTTTTTTTTTTTTTTTAATTTTATATACACACAAAATAAACCTTTTCGCGAGTTTTAATTTTGCGCTACCCAGAAGTGGCGAAAAAGCCGCGAAAATTAATGTAGCGCGAAAATTTCCACTTTACAGTATAGGCACAGGATGTGTTAAGATTGTGGTCGACACAAATTTAGAGATGGTTTCATGGTAACATTAAAAAGGAGGAAATTACTGAGCCTTGAATTTCTTGGGGGTTATGACAAAAAAAAATATGAACTTTCATCGATACCAAAATCGCAATTTTTGGTGAAATAAAGTGGAGGACACGGTGAGAATTGCACCCACCTTTAAAGGGGACAATACCATTTAGACAAAAGATTGGGGTAGGTGACGTGCAAATTTTTAAGGCGGGTTTATTGTGGCTCTGTCTAGGGTGTACAACAGACGGATCTGTGTTAGTGGCCATATAACCCACTACACAGGAGGAAGGTTGTATTGAAAACACTGTTACACAATCTCTCTCAGCAGTGTGGACACCCAAGATGTCATTGTTTTACATGCCTCAGTCTCCTAAATAAAATAATATGAGTGTCTTACTAAGAATCCACATGAATACCACACAATCTAAATGCATCCTTAGGACATTTTTTTAATGCTCAACTTATTCATTTAAAATTCCAAGAGAAATTGGAAATTGTGCATACGTTCGAAATCTTGTGTTATTATTGGCATGAGATAAGTGAAGATGTTCAAAGGGTATTTTTCACCCCAATCAATATTGGATAAACTATTGAATGGGGATGTCAATTCAATATTGTTGTTTATATCACGTCTGATGTTTGTACAAAGGAAATTGGCATGCAAGAGGCACACACAATTCCACTTAAATTGCAGAAAGCAATGGCGTGATATAGCCAAGTTGTGTTTGTAAACAGTGAAATCTTGGCACAATTATTATTTTACTAAAGCCCCCGTTGATGTCATGGACCCCCTATGTTGCTAGAAATTAGTATTGGTAGTGCTGGGTGTGTCGACACATTCGCTATTATACTATCGTTGTGAAGGTCGGTTGCAATTTAGTGTACGTGTATGTGTAGACCTATGCACGTGCGGTTGTGTAAAGTATTAACTTTAAAGCCGAGTGCGTGGAAAAGTTGTGCTTGCAGGTAAATCTCCGTTGGTTTAAATCAAGGAAACATAGATTTAAAGTTCTCTCAATGGATGGATTGTCTGTAAATGGTAAAAGAAAACGCACCGAAAAATCAAAGAAAAGGATAACCAAGAATATAAGTGGGGTTTGCAGTTTATTCGTAAAGGAAAGAAAACAAGAAGTGTCACTGTTTGACATTATTTTTATAGATGATAGGCAGAAACTTATTATCCCCCGTTCACCTTCTTTCATGTTTAACCTTCTTTTCCCAACAAAAAACTACTACACCCCTCTTTTGTCTAAAAGATTACCCCCCAAAAGAAATCCCCTTGTCCTACGGACGGGAGAAACACTTTAGTTTGCTGATATCTAAACTGTATATATAGACTCTTCTTATAGCCCCGTTTTCTATGGTTTTTTTCAGTATTGAAAAAAATATTTTTATGATTTTTTAGATTTAATTTATATATATACAGTTGGATAGCATCAAACTAAAGGTTAGCTCCCGTCCGTAGGACCAAAGGGGCTTCTTTTGGGGTAATCTTTTTAGCAAAAGAGGGGTTAGTAGTTTTGGGGGGAAAGGGAAAGATGGGTTAAACATGAAAAGAAGGAGTGAACGGGGGCTTAAGTTCTGACTATATAGATCTAACAACTGTCAAACATGACAATTCTTGTTTTCTTTCATTTTACAGGAATAAACTGCCAAACCCACTGATATCTAGAGAAAGAGCTTTATACTGAAAGCATCAAATTGAATTTAAATTTATGTTTTTGGTCAGACCTTATAGCCCCCGTTCACTCCTTCTTTCATGTTAACCTTCTTTCCCCCAAACTACTAAACCCTCTTTTGCTAAAAAGATAACCCCCAAAAGAAACCCCTTTTGTCCTACGGAGGGGAGCTAACACTTGAGTTTGATGATATCCAACTGTATATATATACTCTTATTTAGCCCCCGTTCTATTGTTTTCAATACTAAAAACAATAGAACGGGGACTGCGGGCTACTAAGAAGAGTATATATATAACAATTAGATAGCATCAAACTAAAGGTTAGCTTCCGTCCGTAGGACAAAAGGGGATTTATTTGGGGTTAATCTTTTGAGCAAAAGAGGTTTTGTAGTAGTTTGGGGGAAAGGGAAAGAAGGTAACCATGAACGAAGGAGTGAACGGGGCTGGGCTATAAGTTGACAAGAATATAACAATGTCAAAACATGACAATTCTTGTTTTATTTCATTTACGAATAAATGCAAACCCACTACATTAAAAAGAGATTTATACTTGAAAAAAAAAAAAAAAAGCATCAAACTGAATTTATTAGTTTTGGTACGAAATATAGCCCGTTCACCATTATTCATGTTTGACCGTCTTTCCCCCAAAACACTACCAAGCCCCTCTTTTGCTAAAAAGATTACCCCAAATGAAATTCCCATTGTTCCTACCGGACGGGGGCTAACCAATTTAGTTGATTATATCAACTGTATATAATACTCTTCTTATAGCCCCCGTTCTATTGTTTTTTAGTATTTGAAAACAATTAGACCGGGGGCTATAAGGAAGGTATAATTACAGTTGGATAGCATCAAACTAACGTGTTAGCTCCCGCCGTGGACAAAAGGGATTTCTTTGGGGGTATCTTTTTAGCAAATAAGGAGGGGGGTTTAGTAGTTTGGGGGGGAAAGAAGGTTAAACATGAAAGAAGGAATGAAAGAATGAAAAAAGTAAAAAATTAAAAAAAAACATAAATGAAATTCAAGTTGATGCTTTAAGTTATTAAATCTCTTGGTTAATCAAATCGAATAAAGTGAAATGTTTTCTGAAATGGTAAAAGAGAGAACGCCAGAAAAATCAAAGAAGAAAAGGGACCAAGAAATATAAGTGGGGTTGCAGTTATTCCGTAATGAAAGAAAACAAGATTGTCAATGTTGACATTGTTAGATGAGTAGTCAGAACTATCGTTGTGGAGATAGAGTGCGTTCAAGCATGTCCAGTGTAATAGGTTTGCTAGTGTTTCGTTTGCAAGGAAAGATGGTTTGTTTTTCACCAACTAGGGGTGGTCCATGGGACCTCAACGGGGGCTGTAGTAACGATAATGCCGAAATCTTAAGCACCAATCAGGTTAGTGTCCTTGTGAGTCTGTGGATAGACAGACGAACATTCGATGGGAGTAATTAGGGTGTATCGTTATCGTGCTCCCTTGTCACCAAATTTAATTAATTTAGCGTTGGTCTCTCGGGGGCCTCATGCACCCTAAAGTTTGGTACACAGGAAAGTCAAAGGATGTTTAGATGTTTTTGTCAAAACACCCCAAAAAAAAAGATGATCAATCATCTGGTGATTTGGCCAGAAAATTCTCCAAGCCGGTATTTTATAAGGTTAGACAAACACTTTTTAAAGAAATATCAATCAAAGTCATCCCCTTGGCAGAAACAAATAGTTTTACTAAATTATTTCAGTGGAGGACAAACGCGAAATCTCTTTCGACTCTCTACACACAAATAGCCAAACATGACCCATATACAGAGATTGTGGGTTTATTTAAAGGGGGATGGCCCCGAGTTAAGGAGGTAAGTTATATCTTGATAGATGTGCCATAACTCCAAAACCCAATCTGTAAGTTTTGCGGGTGATATTTCAATCCGTTTAGATGCGAGACTAAAAACGTGAATTTTGTAGCCCCATAGAGTATTTGTTAAAATCAATTGACGACCAAAATGGGGACATTTTCACTCATACTTGCAAACCAAACATCCTTTGGCTCTAAGATTTCAACGGGTAAATGAGAAGAAAAATAGTTAGCTCCTTTGATTACCAAAATGTACCACTTCCAGTAAAATCTGGGGCTTTTGGGGACGAGGATTGGTTATTAGCGATCGGGCCAGGACCTTAATGGACAGCAGTGCAGTGTATTGTTGTAAGTTAAAGCCTTTATAACACTATTAACCAGTTACATATATATGACAATAGGTGTTAATGGTTGCTGCGGAATGTTTTACTCCAATATGTTGGTACTTCTTATTAACATAACAGGCAACTCGTTTTTTCTTCTTTCAATTCATGTCAAGATGGGAAAGCCAGATGGCATTTTTTGGTACCCCTACGAATTCCCAATTAACTTACAGTTAATTAGCTTTTGGGATATCATACTTAAACTTAATTAGTTTGAATGAACCTATAGGGCCCGGTGATACAAGAGTGATGTGTGTCGTTTTCTTAGCGCATACACATGACGTTTAAATTCTATAAAGAAAAGAAACAAAAAAAATAAACAAAAAACAAAAACACTCACACACATACAAAAAACAATACAAAAACAAAGTGTTTGGAAATTGAAACTCTACAGATTCAAGCTTTCAATTTATTCAGCAAAAAAACAAATCTTAATGACAAAAAATGTAAATACTATATTATTATGACACTACTTTCCTATAATACAGAGTATCAGTGAAAAACTGTACTAAGATTGAAAAGGTGCGGAGTATGATATGCTAGGACCAGTAATGAACAAACCCGAGTAGGGCTTATAGTTATGGTGGCCAGGTAATCCATAAAGTTAATATATCAATATTTACATAATTACAATATTACAAAAATGACTTAAGTTAAGGGATGATATAAAAAATATTACATAGGTCAATATACATAAACAGGAAAACAAACAAATATCTAACTAAAACAAACACTTAGAGGTGCAATGAGAGATTCACATATCCAGGTGTCCCTAAAAAATCAAAAGTACTGATTGTGGCCCGGATAAAAGTTTCCATCAAAAATATCCCCAATCTGAAAAAGGATAAGCCTGAGGGAAATGATTTCTTGGTGCAAAAATTGTTGAATTTTAAGTTCGTATAGGAGCAAAATACAAAAATTCAGCCTATGTTTTATATTGAAAATAAGTAATCAAAATCACCTTTTCCTCTCTCTTTTAAGGACATTTCTGTAGCAAAATACAAGGTAAAGAAAAAAACATTGAGGTTTTATATGAAATTTCTATTATGACACATATTGTGGTTTTTTGCCTAAAATCTCCGTTGCACCTTTAACGGAAATACAGGATACGGGAATGCACGAAAGACAGATTCTCAAAAATCTTGCTGAGGTATGTTGATTCTATTTGATAATGAGGAAGCAGAGGTTGAAGAGGTAGAGGTGAAGAAAAAAAGTAAGGAGTAGAGATAGAAATGCGATGAAGATAAAGTGAGGGGGACCAAGGGCCTTGGCCAATGGGGAAGTAAAATTATAAGAATATAATGGTTGATGAATGAAATGTTTTTTTCAGTTGAGCTTAAAAGGATTTTTGTTTGTAATTGTAGGATCGTTCTGGGAGATGCATTCCAAAGTTTTGCCGCCGTTGATACTGAATTAAAGTGCTTTCAGAGTAGATTTTGGGAGGGGAAGATGAAGTTGGTCGGCTTATCTGGGTGTTTATGAGCTGTTGGTTTGTCTGTTTGTGGTAAAGAATTGACTGATAGTTCGGAGGTAAATGATGTTGTGCATGTCAGATAGTCAAACATGAAGAGCGTTGTTTGAAGTTCGTTGAGGTGCTCTAATTAAGTTGTTTTTCAGGTGAGTGGAAATAATGGCCAAAGTGTGAGTTCCTGGGGGTGAGTTTGTGATAGTGCGGACGGCCCATTTCTGTGTGATGTTTAGTTGGTGAGCCGTGATTGATAGTTGGAGACCCAAATGATGTTACAGTAATCTAAGGGATGGGAGAACTAGTGTGTTGTAAAGTTGATTTTAAGGTGTCATCGTCTGGAAGGTGGGTGGTTTTTAAACTCTGTAGATTGTACAATTGCGTAAGACGATTTGGTAGTGACAGAGTTGGATGGTGTAAAGCGTAGTGACAGAGTTGATGTTGTTGTTCATTCCATGTTAGGGTTGTCATGATTGTTAAGCCAAGAAAAGTTGGTTGCGTGACCTGGGAGATGTTTGTTATCCTTTGTTAATGGTTGATTGTGATTGGTGTTATGTG